>CATIWQ010010816.1:0-16035 GCA_949673415.1 Euphorbia schlechtendalii
ACATAGACATATCATAAACTTCGAAATAGAAAGTATAAGTAGAAAGCAAAGCAAAGTTGTAAGGTATGCAAGTGAAAGCTAAAGTTGATCAAACCGTATCCACTCTTTAATGGGAGTCATCAATTCCCGCAATTCCTGCGTCTGCTTTAAATTCGGTCTCGGCCCGTACAGAAGCTTCTCTAGGATGCTATTCCTTGCGAATATCGAATAAACGAATATTGAAGAACGAAAACTTGTATTGATAAGTGATTTGCAAGTACACTTATACAACAATCGCTCGAGAATATAGAGAAATCTAGTGATCGAAACAAGGATTCGAATCACTTAAACATTTCCTCACTAACACTTAAGAACGTAGCGAACTCTCTATTTATACACATTATATCTCTCTCTAATTGCACTCTAATATTTTCCTCTCTGTCTCTCTTCACCATGTGCCACAAAATTTGTGAGGTTTAGGGCCCTATTTATGGAGTTTGAAGGGTTGCGTCTATCCAAACGAAGGGTTGTGTCCATTGGTCAAAGATTGCATCTCTTCATTGTGATTGGTTGAGAAGCTTTGATATAATCCATAATGGATAAGCACCTTTTCATGATTGGTTGACTCTTGATAGGTGTCTGTTAGTTGGTAGTTGATGGCGATTGATCATGCTTATCTATCGTTTGTTAGTTAAAAAGATAATACCAGAAAACCATCCATGTCACGACCGCGATATACATGTCACAATCGTGAATATTTGATTGGCCATCTTCTATTTCTGAAGTAAACATGTCGTGACCACGAATGACTGTCGTGACCGTGAATTGAGTTTTACTCAGAATTCTTCTTGTAACTTCACCGATCTTCAACAGCTTCGATCCTAAGCCAAATCTTCAAGTTCCACACATCTTTTTGCACTTTTTTCACTCTTTTTTCATAGAATTCCACTTTAGCTCATTTCACTCCTAAGATTTACCTAGTATCTGCATTTGCATAAAAAAACAACTACATATCACGTGAAATTTTTTATATGAAGTATAAAAATGACTAAAACTACAGTGTTTAGTGTATAAAATTTATATGATAATAAGTGTAATTATACACTTATCAGGCATACATCATGTCTAACAATCTCCCACTTGAACTAGAGCCAATTAACCATGTGATTAATGCCATACTCGTTAACATGATATTCATGTTTAACTTGAGTCAAAGTCTTAGTTAGCCCATCCGTTAGATTTTGATCCATTGGGATGTATTCTAAATCTATATCTTTCCTGACTACTATCTCTTGAATGAAATAATACTTTCTGAGTACATGTCCGTTTCTTTGACAAGACTGTGGTACCCTTGCCTGAGCAATAGCCCCATTGTTATCACAATAGACTACTATTGGATTTAAAATGTTGGACATCACATCAAGATCACCAATAAATCCCATAACCTAGATAGCTTGCTTAGCCGCTTCTGAAGTAACTATATACTCAGATTTTATGGTTGAATCGGTAGTTGTATCCTATTTGAAACTTTTCCAAAGAACTGCCTCTCCATTTAACATAAACACATACCTTGAGTGGGACTTATAATCGTACGTGTCAGACTAAAAACTCGCGTTGGTGTATCCCTCCAAAGAGAGATCACCTTCTCCATATACTAAAAATATACCATTAGTCCTATGTAAGTATTTAAGGATAGTTTTAACGGCTATCCAGTGCTTCTCATCTAGGTTAGATTGAAATTTTCTTGTGACACTTAATGCATGTGAGACGTTAGGCTAAGAGCATACTTTATCATACATGATGGATCCAATCGTTGAGGTATAGAGTATTCCATTCATGCGTAATCTCACCTCTTGTATTCACGGATACTCAGATTTAGAAAGGTTAATCTCGTGACACATTGGGAGATAACTCTTTCTTGACTGCTCAAGGTTAAATCTAGTCAAAACCTTATCTATGTATGTACTTTACAAAGTACCTAGCAGCCTTCTAGATTTATCTCTGTAGATTTTTATACCAAGTATAAAAGTTACTTCTCTAAGGTCTTTCATGGAGAACTTCTTGGACAACCATGATTTAACTATTTGAAGAAAAGCAATATTGTTTCTTATCAATAATATGTCATCGACATATAGTACAAGGAAAATTACCTCACTCCCACTAGCCTTCTCATATACACGAGCTCATTAGCATTTGACACAAAACCAATTTCTCGAATTTTCTTATCAAACCTAATATTCCAACTCCTTGATGCTTACTTAAGTCTATAAATCTGCAACTTGCATACCTTCGAGCCATCCTTGGATGTAAAAGCCTTGGGTTGTGCCATATACACATCCCTGTCTAGATTCCCATTAAGAAATGTTGCTTTCACATCCATCTACCATATCTCTTAATCTTAATGAGCAACAATGGCAAGGAGTATCCTGATCGACTTCAACATGGCCATTGGTGAAAAGGTTTCATCATAGTCAATGCCTTCTTTTTTACTGTAACCTTTTGTAATTAGCCTTGCTTTATAGGTAACTATGTTACCGTCCATGCTAGTTTTCTTCTTGAAAACCCACTTGCATCTTATGGGCCTAATCCCACTTAGATCATCAATCATGCTCCAGACTTGATTTTCGTACATGGAGTCCATCTCTGACCTCATAGATGCAAGCCATTTGTCAGATTCTAAGCCTTCCATTACCTCCTTGTAAGTTGTGGGTCAACATCTTCCATAAGAAAGAGATGTTTATCATCAATGATAAGAAAGAGATGTTTCTCATGCTCGGGAGCGATTGGAGTCCAGCCTGACCTATGCAGTGTTAGTGTTATAGTAGGCTGTTCCATGCTTACACTATCTTGTGTGACAGGTGTATGAATAATCGATTGATTATTTATTTTATTTTCTTGAGTGCCTAGCCTAAGATTTCTCCCACTAGATTTCACAAGTATATGCTTCTTCTCAAAGAATAGAACATTTTTGGAAACAAGGACATTTTGTTCCTTGGGATCAAAGAAGGTATACCCTATAGTCTCCTTAGGGTAACCTACAAAAACACACCTGCCAGACTTAGCACCCAGCTTATTTGAACACTTCCTCTTTACATAAGCAGGACATCCCTAAACTCTAATGTGAGAAAGAGTGGGTTTCTTACCATACCATAATTCGTATGGAGTTTGATCAACTGATTTAGAGGGTACTCTATTCAGAATATAAACTGCCTCAAAAGTGTACAACCCCAAAAGGATCTTTTAAGTTCTTCTTAGCTCATCATGGATCGAACCATATTGAGTAGAGTTTGATTTATCCTGTTTGAAAATCCATTGTGTTGGGGTATATAAGGAGGTATCCATTGGGATAAAATACCATTATCCCTTAAATTATCCTGAAACTCTTGGCTTAAGTATTCACCTCCTCGATCAAATTGAAGGGTCTTGACACATTTCCCATGCTATTTCTCTGCTTCAGTTTTGAGCTCTTTAAATTTCTCAAAACTCTTAGAGTTGTGCCTCATAAGGTACAAATAACCATATCACAAGTAATTGTCGATACAGGTTATGAAGTAGACGAAACCCTCATGTGTCTTAACACTCATTGGACCACATACATCAGAATGTATTATTTCCAATGTACTAGTGGTACGCTGTCCCTTTCCTTTGAAAGGTTTCTTAGTCATCTTCCCCTTTAAACAAGGTTCGCACATAACGTAGGATTCCCATTGGGCCCAAGTCTCCACATTTAAGTAATTGGTTAAGTGAGTCTCATTTATATGGCCTAGACGACAATGCCATAAGTATAAGGATTTCTAATTATCAAATCTCAATTTCTTAATAATGTTCATATTCAAAATTCGATTTTAGTATCTAGAATATAAACAGATATTCCACAAGCATAAAGAACATTATTGCATCGAATTTGATATTTATTATTAGAAAATTATATTTCAAATCCCTCTATTGCTAAATGTGCAACAAAAATAATATAATTAGTGACTACAGGAATATAATATCAACGTAGGAATATAATATCAATTGTTCAAAACTAAATCTAGGCCACTAAGCAATCGAAGGCTATATGTCCCTACAGCTCTTGCAGCAACCCGTGCTCCATTTCTAACTCTTACGTCCGTTTCCCTCTTTGTAAGCCTCTAACTATTCTGCAACCCCTACGTAGAAGTACAGATATGAGTACCACAACCAATATATAATACCAAAGTAGGCTCATATGGAACTGTAGAGAAACTCTCTAGTATGAATATGCCTATAAATATTCGAGCCACAGGTATCATCATCCGATGAGCTTGTTTCAAGAGGAACATTTTCTGTCTTCAGTTCTAACTTCCTCTTGAGCTTTCTTTTTACTTTTAAACCTTTTAGCATCTTCAACTTAAGGTCCTCAGCATCTTGATCTTTGAGTTTATTTCTAAACTCAGTTTCATAAATCTCGAGCAAGTCCTTTAGTTGGGTCAAGGTACAGTTGGGAGAACACTCCTTGAGCATCATCCTGAAAGAATCACATTTATTGGGTAATACCCTCAATACAATTTCCCTCAAAGATTGCTCACTCTACTCAACTCCCAACTCTCTCAATTTCTCTAAGTTGTCATGAATGTTCATACTCTACTACTGAGTTATCTCCCCACAATCTACTATGGAACAATTTATCTTCTAAACTTTACACTAATTTGAGATGATGAATCATGGTTGTGAGATTCAACCCTTTGTACGCTAGTGCATACTTTGGGAGCATGTGGTCTAACATGAGTTTTAGACAAACTCACAGTTTCCCTTGTGCTCCTCATAATCATTCATCTCACATGCAAAAGAATTCTTGTCAGGATGTTTGGGACCAGGTTTAGTCAAAATATAATCCAAGTAGTAGTTCTGAACATTTCCTCTAATAGTCTCAAACCACGCATTGAGGTTATAAACATCATATTTTATATCAATAAGAGGATCGATATCAATGCGAGTATTTTCATTAGTGATCATATTCAACCTAGATATAAGATAGAATTTCTTTAGACATTAGTATATGTACATGCATTTAATATAAGGTCTTTAATTAAACACATAATTCCTATTATTTTCTCAACATTCAAATAGCCCCTTGTTTTTGAATTCGAGAAATTTGGTTCAACCAATCTTCCTTAGTAGGTAGCATCCATAGCCACTCATCATGACCCTCGCTATAGCAGGTCAATCCACAACAAGATAACCATGGTTGGAACTTGTCCATTTGCATCTCATGTAATTGCTAATCCATTTGAGTTCTCTTTCTTGAGAAGTGCATACCCAATTGTACGACTCCTCAAACATGTCTCTAATCTATCATTAGTTCTAATGATATGGACAACTAGCCCATTTTGGTTAAGGCATTAACTCCATCTAGTCTCATGACCAAACACATGTTAAATGAAGGCAAGTTGTACATGTGCTTACATCTATAATAAGGTTGTATCATGAATTTTTGACGTGAAGACTATATACCGCCTTAATATTGTTGTGAGGATTTTATTGGTGCCATTGGTCTCGCCCTAGTCAGGGTCTTATACGATGGATATGACTTTGAATATAATAATTCTAGCTATTTGGATCTATTAACTCTAAGGAACATGCTCGGGACTGGTATATCATAATCATTCCATTATGCCAAGACTCCACATAGCATGCAAAACAAACAAGGTCCATGTTTAACTTATTACACCTATATCTATAAGTTTTAATTTAACAATGTAAACCATGTTTTTAAAACCATATGCGGAATCCAATTCCCATACTAGAAATTGACTAAGTCATAAAAGTCCATTGGGTACTTTTAAATCTAATACCGATGGAGATTTCCAGGTCGGAGAGGCCCCTTTAAAGTGAATGAGCAGCCAAGTCCAATCCTTGCCAAAATAACCACAGGCACTTCGATTCATTATACCATGGACAACTATGATTTAATGATTTTGTTCTTTAATTGAGTGAAGTACAGGATGACCCTCAATAAAAGCATTTACACGTGTGGTGAAACATTGCTAATTTATATGATAATCACTTAGACTAAGTTTAAGCAAAACCTTAACGTAGTTATCACATCATTTTCTATAATAGGAATTGAAACCTAAGTTAAAAATAGAATACTTTAATCAATTCATAGAAAATATCCTTCTAACATATTATAATCAATCATGTATAGCATAAGGCAGGCTTGGATACCACTATTGGTTAATTAAGATAGTTATTGAACATGCAACATAGAAAGGTGGAATTTTAAAAATTAAAATAAACCTAAAGGAACTCCTAAGCATGCCATGATTGATATTATCTAATTTAAAAACATTCCATAGATGCTAATAGGTTCATAAAACTTATAAAAGAAACCTAGCATCTAAGTTTAGAACATTACTAGCTGATGTGTGCTTCTTTTCCTCTTTTGGTTGCGGCGTTCCCTTAGAGCAATTCGGAAGAACTTCGTTAGCACGAGCCTCCAAACTAGGATAGACTCTATGATTGGTCCACACGGATCTCTATCGACCAAAACCTCATAGAGGTAGAACCCGTTAGTAGACAGAAGCTGTTAGACTGCTTGAAGATTGACTTGAAAATATAAACTGAGAATGCTCTCTTCAAATAGAAAGAGCCTTTTAAAGAAATTTTTCATTATTAGGAGAAACTCATGAAGGATCTAGCACAAAGAATGAAGAAAGAGATTTCGAACTCAGAGAGAAAAGCTTAGCTGAAGTGTGTATAAAATAAAGAGAATGGAGGCCTATATATAGGGAAAAGGGGGATTGTTAGACTCCCCTTAAAACTCAATGTAAGATGGGAATATTCTCATCCCACAAGCGAGTTAGCCACGCGGGTCACTTGGATCGGCGGGCTAACCCACAGCCCCTTATCATAAGGTAAGCTCTAGCGGGCTTGCCTTGTGCCGCAAGCATGGGTTTGCAAGCTTTCCAACAAGCCCAAGCTTATGGGCTTGTGGGATTGAAGCCCACTAGCACATGCGAGCTTTAAGCTTACTGTGTAGCTGCGTAGGTCCCACTCCGAACATCTCGTGTTTATTTTGGGCCCACTCGCAACGAAAATTCCCTTGCTCTGCTCTATGCAATTTTCCCTATTTTTCTATTTATTTCCTTTACTTATTAATTTAGTCCACCCAATTAATAATTCTTCTAACGAATTCGACAAACAAATATTTTCGGCATAGACCCAGTCTATAGGTTCTTTACTTAGTCCGGTAAAGACCGAAAGTGTGACCTCATAGGATCCTAAAGTATTGAGTTGCTAGAGGTTAACCTAAACTAATTGGCTTTGCATTTGGGAACCTTTAGGCTTAGTGTTCCAAACCGATATGGAATCCGATAGCTCTAGACGATCAAATGGGATTTCTAGTAAAGGTATATAATCCCCCAGTACTTAAAACATCACATGCTTGTGACTTGATCTGGTTCTGCAATAAAAACCAATACAATACACTCCTTTCATCAGGCTAAGTACCATTCAGTTTATTGAGTTCGGATTAAGTGTCAGCTCATGTAATAGCCGTAGCTATCCTTGAATTATACTTGTTCACGAAGAACACCACTCACCCATAATGTATCAAGATTGACTAGAAACTTTATCTATCAGTCTTATACTCTGATCAGAGGTTTATTAGTTTGTCACTGTAACAAGGGGCCTTAAGGTGCATCTCCCATTATATCACTATATGAGGAGCGATGGATCCCATCTTGACTACTCGGATTACCAACATGTGATCATCACTATACTTGTAATCACCCATATCATCCTGATCGCCATGGTATGAATAAGTATAACCCAAAGTATGGCAACTCCTACATAAGGTAACTAGTATCTCTAGTCTAAGGATACATGTACTGCTACTGCAATAAGACATGACACCAACACATGGATATAATTAATTCCTGAGCATTTATCTTATAGAGGTCTCGAATGTGTTACCCGAATACATTCATGTGTTAACTCAAGGTAACACCTTCAGCTCATGAGATCAGCTACTTGGATCTAATCCAAGGAGTAAGCTTACACATGCTAGTCTGTCCACTTCATCGATGTCCTATCTCAATGAAACTATAACTAGGGATATTTAGACTATTTATAGTAATATGTATGTGCAATTCTCACACTACATAGCTCCCACTATGTCCTTGCACTTTCACTCTATGAAGTAGTCACTGACTTTGTCTTATCAACGCACATATATATAATACAACATATTGTTGATACCAACGAGATACATAAATTAAACAAACACTGATAAACAACAAAGATGTCTTTATTATTTTTAATAATAATAATTTGAAACTGTTTGTACATTATAACTAATTAAGATATATCACCCTAATTTCCTCTAGGGCATACATCATGTCTAACATATAGTGCCTTCTTTAGCTTGTATACATGCTCTATGTTCTTTGAATCTTCAAATTAGGAGGTTAATGAAAATATACTTCTTCTTGAATAAAGCCACTTAAGAAAGCACTTTTTCCATCCATTTGAAACACCTTCAAGTCTTACTATTGGTGCATAAGTCTAATTATAATGAATTCCTTCTTGTTTATTGTACCCTTGAGCAACGAGTTTGGCTTTGTTTCTAACAACATTGTCATCTTCATCAAGTTTTTTCTTGAAAACCACTTAGTTCCAATGACTAATTTGCCTCTAGGTTAAAGTACTAACTCTAACACATCATTGCACTTGAATTGATTTAATTCTTCTTGCATTGTGATCATCTAATAGTCATCAAATGTAGAATCTTTAAAGTTCTTGGGTTCAATCAATGAAATATATGTTGGATAACTTGTCATTCTGCTAAGTTGGCCTCGTGTCATCACTAAATTATGAATATCATCAACAATCCGATCAAATAGGATGACTGCGATGAGTTCTAATCTCTCTTGTAATATTTGGATTTGGAAGTGAAATCTCCATTTAGGATGTTGTTGTTGAGTTAGACTATTATCATTGTAATTAAGTGATAGATCTTCACCAGCTTTAACCTCCTTAGTATTTAGCTCTTGTGTTGAGTTGGGTAGTACAAAGAGTGGCATGTTGAGTTGATTTCCTTATACATCAACATCACTTGATCATCTTCATGCATTGTTAGTTTCATTGAAATATACATGCATAGACTCTTCGAATAGTCCAGTTCTCTTGATATATATTCTATATGCCCTACTGTTTGTTGAGTAATCCAAAAAGATACTTTCATCTGCATTATGATCAAAATTTTCTAGTTGCTCCTTGGTATTTAATATAAAACACCTACAACAAAATGATTTGAGATTACCAATCTTAGGCTTGTGCTCTCGCTAAAGTTCATAATGAGTTTCCTCTGTAATTGGGTAAATTAAAACCTGATAAACAATATAACAGGTTGTGTTAACAGCTTCTCATCAAAAGTACTTTAGTAGTTTGTTATCACTCAACATGGATCTTGCTACTTCAACTATGGTTATGTTCTTCCTTTCTACAACCCCATTTTGTTGACGGGTATAAGGAGCAAAAAAGTTATGTTCAATACCATGCACAGAATAGATTTCTTCGAAATGAAAGTATTGGAATTCATGTCCATTATCACTTTGGATTCTACTACTTTTAATTCCTAAGTTTGATAAAAGACTCAAAGGTATTATCTTTGTTAAAAAGCAAGATTACCTAAGTGAATCTCGTAAAGTCATCAACTACAACAAGTGAAAATCTCTTTCCACCCATGCTCATAGACTAAAAAGATCCGAATAGATCCAAGAGTAGGAGCTATAGCAGTCTCTTAGTTATTACATTGTTAATTGATCTAAATGATTTTCTAGACTAAGTTGACATGCTAAGCAAAGTCTATCTTTTTCAAAGTTGATACTAGGTAATCCTCAAATAATTGCTTTTAGGCTAACTTGGATAGAATGTTCATATTAATACCAAAGCCTTGAACTTTCCTCCTTAGATACAAGACAAACATTAGTGGAGCCAAGGGATAAGTCAATCATATAAACATTATTAACTCTAGAAGTATAGAGGATAGTTGTATCAGTCTTACAATTAATTATTAAGCAACTTGCTAAGTCAAAACTAACATTCTTGCCTTTGTCACAAAGTTGGGCTATACTTAGCAAGTTGAACTTCAGTCTTTTAACCAGAGAAACCTCTTCGATTATAGGATTATCATCCATCATACCAATTCCCAGAATCCTTCCTTTTTTATTATCTCTAAAGCTGATACTTCCATTTCTTTTGCGCTCCAATGTGATGAACTTCTTTTCATCACCAGTCATATACATTGAACAACTGCTATCCAAATACCACATTCTAGTATCACCAGCGGATCTCGGGCTCACCTGAAAAATAGTTAAGTTATCTTAGGTACTCATGCCTTTAGGTTGGGTCCTCCCTTATTAGTATTACTTATTTTTGTCTACTCAAAATCATCATAATAACCATTTTTATGCTTATAGAGAATTGTGTAATGACTAACTTTCCCACAAAAACTATACGTTGTTTTTGGTTTGGGCTGGCTCGCTTTCCTCTTTGGAAAAACTTTCTTTTCCTTATTAGAGTTGTGAGTTTAATTATTCATTGTTGGGTTATTGGCCGGAGGAGGTACTCGTACTTCTTTAAAAGTTGTTACTTCAACAACTAACTCAGCTAATTTTTTAGTGACCTTGCTATTATATCCCTCATAATACTTAACTTTTTCTTTAAGAAAGTAGATATCAAGATATAAGGAAGAAACAGTGTCTTTCAAATCTTCACATCTCCTCACTAACTCCTCAATGTTTGTCCCTAACTTATTGGTTAGTTTCATAACATCAAAGAACCCCTGGGAAAATTCATCCATAGACAAAGAAATTTTAGAATTTACCTTAGTTTGGGAGTTCTTTCTTTTGTTCTTCTCAGCATTTTGATCAATAGTAGAATTGTTGGCATTTGCGCTAGATGCTGAGCTTTTGCTCTCTCCATCTCTAATCGCCATTAAAACAGAGGTTGGTAGAATCTTGTGCTTCATCATCTAAAAAATGGTGATTCTTCAACTTCAGAGTCACTCCATGTTGCAGGGAGTGCTTCATCTTTCTTGTCAAACTTCTTTCTAAATTAGTTTTTCTTTCTAGTAGGATAACTAGTTAGATATGGTCTTTTCCATCACAGCCAAAGCACTTGATGTTTTTGTTGAATTCTTTTCTTAGTCTATCATCAGTATCCTTCTTGTACTAAGTGAATCTCTTCTTTGGAAACTTCTTTTTGTAATTCTCCTTTTTTCATGAATCATTTGAATTTTCTTATCAAAAAGCCATTTGTTCATCTGAATCATTTTCAAATTCCTCTTCTGATGAACCAGCATTAAGATAAATATCTCTACTCTCTTTCTCTTATCCCTTACTTTTCTTGTTATCTTCTTCATAGTTTCTCAAAGACATTTCTTCTGTCAGCAAGGTTCCAATCAACTCATCATACTTGTAATTTTACAAGTCATGAGCTTCTTCGATGACACTCTTCTTGGCATCCTACTCCTTAGTGAGACTTCTAAGAATTTTCTTCACCATATCTTCCTCGATAAAGTTCTTTCCAAGCCTTTTCAAATCATCCATGATGTTTATAAATCGAGTATTCATGCTCAACACACCTTCACTCATTAATCTAGAATAACACATGTTCCCTTATCATCAAGTTGATATTGGTCTCCTTGATTTTATTTGTACTTTCATAAGTGACTCCCAACTTTCACCGAAATTCATGTGTTTTCTCATAAACTGATACCTTGTTAAACTCAGACAAGTCTAAAGCACAATGTAAGTAGTTAATGGTTGTTGCATTCTCCTTGAGGAGATTCAAGTCAACACTATTATAATCTTCAAGTTTGATAGAAACTCTTATGCCTATCCAAAATTCTATTGGAATGCGAGAGCCATTTTCAATGGCTAAGCATACTCTATAATTCTATAAAATTTTTCATGTGATTTTTCCAAAAAGTGTCATGTTACAAACATTCTTTAAGGAGTGCAGTCTTCCCATGACCGGGTGCATAAGTTAGATTATTACAAGTGTTCGCCACTTTTCTATTGATAATATACAAGTTCTAAATATGAACAGGTGTTGTCAGTACCGCTTATCAAATAGAAAAATGATGATAACTGCAAGTATACAGTTGTGATGTAGTTTTAAAAGATATCGATCCCATAGGGAAGGAATTTGGTTCTAAATATCAAATACAGTTACGGGACGAAAGAAAATATAATAATTTGAAGGTTTTGAATGGTAAACTGATGAATAGACAGATGCATGAACAAATTAGAGATGATGCAAAGTATATAGATATTCCCTAAGAACAAGTACAATAGAGTAAAATATGCAAATAATCAAAGTTGTTTTAAACACTAGATAACTTCAACAAACTCAGTTCTAGATGCCCAAATATCCTATAATTCACCACAGAGCAAAACATGAAATGACTTTCCTAAATCTAGGGTAAATGAATTATGACAATTATAAGATTCTAGATAACAATAATACTATGCTTAGTACGGGTTGCTCTCACATAGCCATATTTAGCAAGTTACCACTCCAAAAATGTTGGCTCACTAAACAGCGTTATAATCACAGATCCAGTGATTATACACAATCTTGTTAACCCCAAAATCACTCTTAAAGTCAACTTGAAAGCATATAACTTTATTAATATAAATGATGCAAGACGAAATACTCGTTATGACACATAGACATAGCATAAACTTTGAATTATAAAGTATAAGTAGAAAACAAAGTAAAGTTGTAAGGTATGCAAGTGAAAGCTAAAGTACAAACTTTACCCACTCTTTTAATGGGAGTCGTTAATTCCCGCAATTCTTACGTCTGCTTTGAATTCGATCTCAACTCCTACAGAACCTCTGTTAGGATGCTATTCCTTGTGAATATTGAATAAATGAATGTTGAAGAACAAAAAATTGTATTGATAAGTGCTTTGCAATTACACTTATACAACAATCACTCGAATATGTGGAGATATCTAGTGATCGAAACAAGAATCCAATCACTTATACATTTTTCTCTTTGACACTTTGAACTTAGCAAAGTCTATATCTTTCACTCTCTATCTATGTCATACACGTTACACCATCTACACACTGCTACCATTTTATGAAAATGGTTGGATTTAACCCTATTTATAGAGTGCGAAGGGTTGCGTTTATCCAAACGAAGAGTCATGTCCATTGGTGAAGGGTTGCATCATCTTTAATGTGATTAGATGCAAGAATTCATCCTTATCATCAATGGATAGGCACCTTTTCATGGCTTCATTATCCCCAAAACCATCACAAGTCACGAGCATGACATATATATCACGATCATGAAAATAAGTTGGTAACTTCCTGTTTGTGAAGAATGACAAGTCGTGGGCGTCATTTATCCAATCACGAACAGGAATCACTATCTTAACATGTGCTTTTCTTCATGGTTCTTCTTTGCAACTTTGCCGATCTTTGACAACTTCGATCCTAAGCTAATTCATTGCATTCCATGCATCTTTTTGCACCATTTTCACTCTTTTTGCATAGAATTCCATCTTTGATCATTTCACTCCCAAGATTCACCTAGTTTCAGAACTTGCATAAAAAACAACTACATACCACATGAAATCTTTTATATGAAGTATAAAATGACTTTAAACCATATCATTTTATGATTGAAAATATCAAGATAGTAAGTATAATTATACACTTATCAAACCCCCACACTTAACTTTTGCCTTGTCCTCAACGTAAACAGAACAAAAGTGTATAAAATAGTAATTCAAGTTCGTACCTCATTTGGCGAAAGACTATCGTAGTGAGTACCACATTCCCACATTGCATAAAGTTCAAGTTGAAGTTCAAAATTTCCTGCAAATTAGTAATGTGCAATTTATATAGCTTAGTTGCATACCTTTTTTCTTAATAGAGGTCCAACTGAATTGCGTCTTCATATAAGCGTTATATGTTCGCTCGAATATTTCCTTCTCTCAAGTATAGTATAGAGTATAAAGAACAAAGAGAGCAAACTTTGAAAAGATTGATCTCAAGGCATTTTTAGGTAACCTAGGATGCTAAACATTTTTAGTGGTTGCATTTTATGCTCCATACCACTCTCCCCCTTTTTTAGTGGTTGCATTTTATGCTCCATACCACTATCTCTCTCTTTTTTCTTTGCAAGCATATGTTTTTTAAGTACATATTTACACTTTGTACCCTTTTTTCATGCTATGCTACTTTTCTTTTTTCACTCATTAAATGGTTGTAGTTTCTGCTCCTTACCATTCCTCACCTTTTTCATAACTCATTGGTTATCATCTCTTTCTTTTGATTTTTTCTCTCAATACCCTCATCCTTTATTGATCACTTTCAAAGTATTATGGCTATAGTTTCCCAACACTTTAAACACACTCAATACTTATAGGATGTATTCAAGAATAGTATATAAAACTCATAGTAAGAACACTACTAGATATTACTCCACTACTAACTTATTGGTAGCATTAAACTAAAACTATACAACTTATACTAATTCATGTTGCATTGAAATTATATCGAAACTTACTTGGAATGTTGCTATCGAATGTTACTCACAACTCATCCTTGCCAAATGCTAAATGTTGTGCCTATAGAGCTTACACTCTCAGCGTGCGCTCAAACTCGAAACAACTTATTCGAAATATACACCAACATCGAACTTGTAATACCTAACAATCACAATAACCTTGGAACATATGTTAGTATAGTATAAGGTATAAACAACACAAAATCAAGAAAATTTTTCATTCTTCAATATTTTTAATTTTATTTTATTTTTTTGGATTTTTGGGATTTTTTTTGCAAATGTGATAAGTGTGTATGATTACACTTAATATCATATTAATTTTACACATTAAACATTATGAATTAAGTCATTTTTATACTTCATATAAAAAATTTCACGTGGTATGTAGTTTTTTATGCAAATGCAGATACTAGGTAAATCTTGGGAGTAAAATGATTTAAAGTGGAATTCTATGAAAAAAGAGTGAAAAAGGGGCAAAAAGATGCGTGGAACTTAAAGATTTGGCTTAGGATTGAAGCTGTCAAAGATCAGTGAAGTTGCAAGGAGAATTCTGAAGAAAAACTCAATTCACGATCGCAATAATCATTCGCGGTCGTGACTTATATACTTTAGAAATAGAAGTCTTCCAATCAAAGATTCACGGTCACAACTTACATATCACGGTCACGACATGGACCGTTTTCAAGTTTTATCTTCTTAACTACCAACCGCTAGATAACCAAGATAAACCGCCATCAACCGCCATCAACTACCAACAATAAGACACCTATCAGAAGTCAACCAATCATGAAAAGGTACCTATCCATTGTGGATTATATCAAAGCTTCTTAACCAATCACAATGAAGAGATGCAATCATTCACCAATGGACACGACTCTTCATTTGGATAGATGCAACCCTTCGAACTCTATAAATAGGGCTCCAAACCTTACAATTTCGGACAATATCATAGAGTGTAGAAGAGAGGGGTGAAAGATAGTGTATAGTGTATAGATAGAGAATAAATATCTAGTTTCGCTACGTTCTTAAGTGTTAGCAAGAAAATGTTTAAGTGATTCGAATCCTTGTTTTTATCACTAGATTTCTCTATATTCTTGAGCGATTGTTGTATAAGTGTACTTGCAAATCACTTATCAATAAAAGTTTTCATTCTTCAATATTCATTTGTTCGATATTCGTAAAGAATAGCATCCTAGTTCAGGTTCTATACGGGCCGAGATCGAATTCAAAGCAAACGTAGGAATTGCGAGAATTGATGACTCCATTAAAGAGTGGATACGGTTAGATCAACGTTAACTTTCACTTGCATACCTTACAACTTTGCTTTTCTTTCTACTTATACTTTCTATTTCAAAGTTTATGATATGTCTATGTGTTATAATGCGTATTTCGTGCTAAGTCTTTTATATTAATCAAGTTATATGCGTTGGAGTTAATTTTAAGAGTAGTTTCGGGGTTAACAATATCGTGTATAATCACTGGATCTGTGATATA
>CATIWQ010010818.1:0-11208 GCA_949673415.1 Euphorbia schlechtendalii
TTGACTAGACTTAATGTTGCTTTGTTGTTCATATGAAGGACTGAAAAGTGAAATGTGTTCAAGTTAGTAAGAAATTAAATTTGCTTAATAGGCGGTTTAGAGAAATAAGGTTAAGAGACCTCGGAACAGGACTGCTAAGCAAGGGTTTGTACTGAAAGTAGGGAAGATTGCCTTAGACAGTCAAAAGGGTGGACTGAACTAGAGCTTTCCATTTATTTTAATTCAATTCAAATTCCATTTCTATTTTAATTATTGAACTTAGTCTTAAAGTATTCATCAAACCCCCTAATTCAAGAAAACTTAGTTAACTTTCATAAAGCCCATTTATCATGAAAAGAACAAGCTGACTTAAAGATCTCCCTGTAGGATACGATACTCTTGCTTACCACTTTGCAATTAGACACTAGGATAATTGCTAGGTGTGCTACTTTCCGAGAGCAACAAGTTTTTGGCGCCGTTCATATTTTACAATAAGTGTTCATGGATTTTCCTAATTAATCATATATGGAAACAAGCTATTTATACTTTGAAGTAACATTAACAATACAATATCATCAAAATAATTAAAAGAATATGAGATTATCAATTTTATATGTGAATATTGAAGAAACTATTTCTTTTTTTTATCAATAATTGAAGAAACTATTTCAATCAAAACAGAAAGAACACCAAAACTACAATAGTAGAAAAGTGTTTATTTTGTTATAAATAATATTTTCATCAATTAATAATAACAAAAATATTAGAGATGGAAAAGAATAACTTTCCCGTTGAATAAATTCCACGTGTTTTCATGATACTCATCTTCATTGTATTGTTTTCATCATATCAAATGAATGGTATTCTTTTTCTATTGATTGAAAGAGCAAACTCGTACTGATAATGTGTTATAAATAATATCATCACACAAGAATATAAATTGTAGAAAAGTAAATTATAAGAAGTAATAATTTTACTCATGTTCTTATGTAAGGGTTACAACAAGCCTGTATATTGGCAATGAATAATAACTTGTTGAGATACAAGTCACACAAATTTATGGTAAAAATTATGGATATCAATATTCTTTAATATATATTTTTAATATATTTCACTTTGGTTAATAGAAACCAAAACGTGTTGCTAAAGCATAAAGTATAAATCATTACTAACTAATTAATTGTGTGTAATTTGAAGGGTTGTTGATATTATAATGTTAAGTGCAGCCGATCCAAGTCTACATGTTGAGCTTTCATCAGGAGCAACAAGTCAACTAGGGTTCCTCTTTACTACGTTTGGATGACTTGTGATAGGAGCTGGAGGAATTCGATCTTGCAGTTTGTCATTTAGAGTACATCGGTTTCCTCTAAATTCTAGAGAAAGCAAGAGCTTCTTCATGTGGTACTTTGCTACCTTTGAAATTGTTTTAGTGGTTTCAATGAATTTTATAGTGTATTTACAAATCCATGTGAGTTGGATAGCTGGGTTTGTTGTTCATGCATTCTTTATGCTAATTTCTACTCTTCTTATCTTTGGGGTAAAATTTGTATGATAGAGTTAAACCTAGAGAAAGTCATTTAACAAGTTCTTTTCAATTGCATGTTGCTGCCTTTAAGAAAATAAATCTTGAGCTTTGAGGAAATCTTTTAGTTTCGCTCTTCGAATATTTTCACCCTGGATCCGCCATTACCAGTGTACAATACACAAATCACTTTAGGTAACACTTAACATATCGCATTTTAAAATTACCTAAATCATATTAAAGTTGAGTTATTTGATTTTCTTATGATAATAGTGGTTAGATCATGGTTGTCAGCCTGTCCGAATCCCTTGAACCGGTAGGGTGGATAGTAAACCGGGGATGAACCATCTACAATTGATATATTAAAATTATTATTTTCAATATTTTTTATATGAAAATATGATATAGTAAACAAACTAATGTGTAGTACTAAAAGTAAGATCCTAATTTACACATAGTTTTCAATATTCACAAACTAATTGTTTTATATCAAATACTTAATAGCATTAATACCTAAAAAGATAAAAAAAAAAACTGAAAAAATGAAAATGAAAAAAGAAATAAAAAAATTAATTAAGTTATGATCTATATTCAAAATTAAAAATATATTACATGATTCGCACAAAAAAATTGATTTGCAGGTTTCCCGATAAAGCAGTTGAAAACTTAGGAAAGCATATTGCACCAAGCATTGCTTTCAATATACTTAAAAATACTACCATTTTTCAAGCTCTAGAACTTAACAGAAACTTAGGGAAAAGTGCTTCCAAATCCCTCTTTCATTTTATAGTGTTATTTTGGTACCCTCATTAGGTCCTTATTTGTTCCTATTTATGATAGTATTTTAGATCACATTATTCAAAAGAAGAGCAATAGGGTACTGTTAGAAAGAATGAGAGCCAAAATAATAGGTGCAATTTCTACTACGTTGGATTCAGGAATTGTAGAAAAAATTATATAACATATTGCACCAAGCAAAACAACTTATAGTTTCGTATCATCCATGTCATCATTTGTGCTACTATCTCAGCTTATCCTTGTTAGAATTTTAGAAGCTTGTGGTCTTATTTCACAAATGAAATTTTATTATGATCAATTGCTTGAAACCGCTAAGAGTTTTTCTCAGACAATGATCTCTATTGCTAGTGTAATTGCCTACTATTTTAGCTTTTTTATTCTCTTTTAAGGTGGTTGGCCGAAGATGATTTTTTTTCTACTATTTGATAGCCACATTTGAGATTAAAATTTTTTATGTATTTTTTAATTTGTATTTGGAGATATAGACAGCTACATGCTAGGGTGTAAACCTGAATAGTAATCGAATATATTTAATCTAATTTGATATTAATTTTTAAAAATTAATCTGAGCAATTTTTTATATTAATTTCTACTACGTCGGTTTCAGGAATTGTAGAAAAAATAAGAAAACATGTTGCACCAAGCAAAACAACTTATAGTTCCATATCATCCATGTCATCATTTGTGCTACCGTCTCAGCTTATCTTTGCTGGAATTTTAGAGGCTTGTGATCTTATTGCACAAATGAATTTTTATTATGATTAATTGCTTGAAAACACTAAGAGTTTTTCTCAGACAATGATCTCTATTGCTAGTGCGATTGCATACTATTTTAACTTTCTTATTCTCTATTAAGGTGGTTGGCCGAAGATGATTTTTTTCTACTATTTGATAGCCACATTTGAGATTAGAAATTTTATGTATTTTTTAATTTGTATTCGGTGATATAGGCATCTACATGCTAGGGTGTAAACCTGCATAGTAACTGAATATATTTAATCTAGTTTGATATTAATTTTGAAGAGTAATTTTTTATATGCATCACGGCTTGAAATATGCATATCCACCTTAAACCAATTTGAACATTTTAGGATAAACTTCAAAAACATGCCTCATGGTATGATTGTTTTGTAAAAAGATCCTTGTGGAATTTTTTTCAAAATGGTACTTGTGGTTTCAATAGTTAGCTAAACATGTTTTCAATTTGAAATTATATTATAAAAAAGGTAATTTTGTTTATTTTGAACTGAAATTTTGCTATATAATTAATAATAATACATTACAATTTAGTGATAATATTTAGAAATTTTTGAGAAGTATAAATATTTTTTTCCAATTAAAATGTGATGTGATAACTTGTAAATACAACCTACTTTATCATCAATTATTCTAACTTTTGAAATTGTTTACTGTTGATTTTGTGATTGAATTGTGCATATTTAGGTAATGGACGTTTATGAGGAGAAATATTAAAGAAATGGAGTTAGCATGGAGTTCAAGTTAACATTGAAGTAAAAGAAGCGATGACTGTTTGGAGTTAGCCTGGAGTCTAGGGTAAGAAGCTGCGAATAGAGAAAAATTGGAGTTAACTTGATCAACTAGAGTTCTAATTTGGGAAGACTTGCTAGACAGTTTTATCTGACCCGGAATCCAGGCTGTTTAGCTACTTAGGAATTATCTAAAAGATCTTTTGACCACAGAAGACTTCTTATTTTGATAGTTTCCATTTTTTCTTTCCTTTTTAATTAGTTGTTTTCAAGGATTTAGATTAAGGGATTTTAATGTTTTGATTTCAGAAGACATCTTGCCAGATTAGGAGATATGATATTCTATCCTATTTTAAACGTGTAATCTTGGCATAATTGATATTTCGTTTTTAGCAAAGTAAGAAGACAGCAAAGTGAATTATTCTCTGTTATTGACTTTTAGTTTTCAATGACAATTTTAGTTTTCATTCAAATTATGAGTAACTAAATTCATCTTTCTTCCAACTAAGGGAATTACTTGAAGATATTATCAATTGTGAGGCTTTCTCTCAACTTCACTTTGAATTTCAATTTTTGAATCCAAACCGGCAATATTTTTATTGTTTCCCTTTTGATTTCGTCGATACAGCCGATTGTTGTTTATCGAAAGGATGAACATATTGTTATTTCTATTGTGTTTATGCTATCCAAATATAATGGAATAATTGTAATAAGCAAATTCTTTTAAAAGTTTCATGGTTAGATTTTAATTAATACTTTTCCTTGCGCTATCATAAAGTTTTGAATTAAAGTTGACTCTTACGCATAAAGTCTTTTTGGAATTAAACTTTGTCAGCTATCTACAAGTGCGTTTCAAAATTGAGAGTAAATGGCTTAGCTATCTAATGTAATTCTCGTGTTTAGAAAAGATTTTTAATTGTGTTATTTAATGATTAAGCTAACTGAATGAAAAACTCAAGAAACTTATATTTTGTGCCATTGATCGATTGATATCAAGCTGAAAGTATTCCTTGATTCGAAAGACTTCTCTAAATCGTATTCTTACTTCCTGCAATTTCAGCTTTTTAAATTTATTTACAGTCGATTTCTAAACAACTTCAAACCCCCTATTTTTAATTTTTAATCGCAAATTTTCTGGTCAATTAGTCGAATAAAATCGATTACATAAGTCCTTGAGGAAACAATCCCACTTGCCGCTATCGCAAATACATATTGTTTCCGTGGAATGGATTTTATTTTATTTTTGATGGATTCGACACAGGTCAAATTTCGGTGTCGTTACCGGGGACTTAATTACTAATTAATTTTGTTTTGATTTAGACCATAATTGATCGTGGAATCGAAAAATTCTATGATCCTAATGGCTCGCTACTTGAGGAGAATCAAAGAGTGAAATAAGGTAATCGAGGGCTCACCCCCTAAAGGAGAGCTGAAACTCATTCTGGATGAGCAGGATTTTAACGAACAAAACAGCCCAAAATCTAAAAATCTCGAGGAGTTTGAGATTGCAGACAACCGCACCTTCCGTGTGCTAGCAAATCGAAGGCATGACATGCCTAATTTCTGCATAAATTACACTGAAAGTCCAGCCAACTTTGAATTGAAATCAGGGTTGATCCATCACTTGCCAAGATTTTATGGAATTGAAAGGGAAGATCCGAACAAGCACTTGAAATCTCTTTATGTCATTTTTTCCAGAATGAAACCACAGGGAGTTTCTCTTGATCATATTTTATTACGTGCTTTTCCATTCTCATTAGAAGATTCTGGTAAAGAATGGTTATACAATGTTACTGAAGATACAATTGATTCATGGAACGCTCTTGAATATGCTTTTCAAAGTAAGTATTTTCCTACAGTTGAGCCATAACAATACGGGTAGAAATTACGTCTATCAAACAAAGGGAAACAGAGTCCTTCAATAATATTGGGAGCTATTCCAAAAGTTGATAGACGCTTGCTCAAGTCATGATATTTCAGAGAAGGGGCTGGTTGAGTATTTTTATCATGGGCTGCTACCCTTAGAAAAGAGATTCGTAAATGCTTTTTGTCATGGAACGCTCATCGACAAATCACCCACGGAAGCCAAAAAGCTTCTCTCAACCATGGATGCATGCATGCAACACTTTGGTGAACCATACCAAACCCAACTAAGAAGGGTTCATGAGGTAAACACTTTGTCAATTGATAATAGATTAGCTGAACTCACTTCTTTGGTTAAATCTATGGAAGTGAAATCTAACAAAACTGCCACTTGCGAGTTATGCTTTATTGTCGGACACACATCAAATTCGTGTCCCACTTTCTATGGGGAAGGATAGGTGAATGCTATCAGTGGGTTCAATGGGTTGCCATATCACCCAAATTTCAACTATGCGCAAGAGTCAAAATCCACCTCAAAATCCCATACCGAGATAACAAAATTTCTAGTAGAATGCCCAACCAACAAACCACTTGCATCATTTGACGATGTAATAGCAACCTTGGTGCAATCTCAACAAAAGAATGATGTGAGCATTCAAAACTTGGAAAGCCAACTCAGCCAAATGGTGACCACATTGAGTAAGTTGGAAAATCAAGGTAAGTTTCTTTCTCAAACTGATGTTAACCTGAAACAAAATGCTTGCGCAATCACTTTAAGAAATGGGAAAGAACTTATCAATGAAAATTCTGAACCTGCAACAGTTAGACTAGAGTCCAAGGTAACAAAACGTAACATATTAGATTCGAGTTTTACTGCTGGTTCAAAACAGGAGATAAGTGTTGATGATAATAAGCAATTGAATGTTAATATTCCAAAACCAATAGTTTGTCAGCCCCCCCCTTTCTAGAGCATTTCTCAAAATCTAAAAAGGAAAAGGAGGAAGGCGAATTGATGCTGATGAAGGTTTAAGTAACTTGTAAATTAACATTCCATTCTTAAAAGCTATCAAGTAGGTCCCGAAGTACACTAAATTTCTTAAAGATTTGTGCTTTAATAAGAAAAATTTGAATGGGAATGGAAGAGTCCAAATCAATGAGAATGTCTCAGCCATTCTCTAAAAAAGGTTTCCTAGAAAATGCAAGGATCAAGGTATGTTTTCAATTCCATGTAAAATTGGTTAGGTAAGTGTTAAAAATACCATGTGTGATTTGGGTGCCACTATAAATGTAATACCTTTGCCCATTTACAAATTATTACATGCTAACACTTTGAGCAAGACCAATGTTGTTATCCAATTAGCTGATTTATCCTTGGTATATCCCGAAGGAGTTTTAGAGGATGTTCTTGTTAGAGTCAATCTATTAGTATTCCCTACAAATTTTTATGTTTTGGATATGGGTGATGATCATGCTTCTAATTCTCACAACTTATTATCAGGGAGGCCATTCTTAGTGACAGCTAGTACCAAAATTAATGTGCGTACTGGTATGCTATCCATAGAATTTGATGATGAAATTGTCTCATATAATATGTACGATGCTATGACATTCCCATGTGATTTAGCACCTCTTTGTGTTGTTGATGTGATAGATGATGTTGTGGAGAAGACCTTGCCTTTATATGGGAGAGATGGATTGATAACTATTTTGTACAAAAGTTTGGTGAATTAGGGGCTGAATCTGATTTTTCATTAAATGATGAGCTTAATAAGATTATTGTTGAGCTTAATGGATTAAAATCAGTTAGCATTTCAACTCTAAATGATAGAATACAACCGTCTAATTCAGAGCTTTTACCTTTCATTATGCAGGCCCCTAATCTGGAACTAAAAGAACTATCTGAGCATCTGAAATATGTTTACTTAGGCAAAGAGAGAATGCTACCTGTGATTATTTCCAGCAGACTCGATCCCGAAGAAGAGCTAAGCTTGATTCAGGTGTTGAAAGAACACAAGGAAGCTATAGGTTGGACAATAGCTGATATTAAAGACTTAAATCCATCAACTTGTACGCATCATCTTTTGTTGGAGGAAGGTTTGAAACACAAAAGAGATGCACAACATCAATTGAATCCACCCATGATGGAGGTAATGAGAGAAGAGGTCCAAAAGCTCATCGACGCCGATATGATCTATCATATCTCGGATAGTGAATAGGTTAGCCCGGTCCAAGTGGTTCCGAGAAAGATCGAGGTACGACGTTAAGAAATGAGTTTAATGAATTGGTTCCCACCCGAGTTCAAAACGGGTGGAGGGTTTGTATTGATTATCGTAAAATTAATGCTTCAACTCAAAAAGATAATTTCCCCTTACCTTTTATCGATCAAATGCTTGAAAGATTAGCAAGAAAAACTCATTAGTATTATTTTGATGGTCATTAAGGTTTTTAACAATTTTCGGTAGCTCCCGAAGACCAAGAAAAGATAACCTTCACTTGCCCATTTAGAACCTTCACATATCGAAGCATGTTGTTTATCTTGTGCAACGTACCCTCAACTTTCCAAAGATGTATAGTAAGCATTCTTCCAAATATGTAGAAAATTACATTGAGGTGTTCATGGATGACTTCACGGTCTACGGAGGATTATTTTATGAATGCTTGCATAATTTGACAAAAATATTTAAGAGATATTTGGAATCAAATTTAATTTTGAATTATGAAAAATGCAGTTTTATGATTGATAAAGGGTTGATACTTGGACATATTATTTCACAAAAAGGGATTGAAGCCGATAAATAAAAAATTGAAGTTATAAAATCTTTGCCTTACCCCTCCTTCGTGAGGGAACTTCGTTCTTTTCTTTGTCATGTAGGTTTCTATAGGCGATTCATTAAAGATTTTTTAAAGATAACTCAACCTATGGGCCGCTTGCTATAAAAAGATGTAGACTTTAACTTCAATGAGCAATGTAAATCCGCTTTCGATGAAATAAAGGAGAGGCTAATTTTTGCCACAATAATGCAGCCTCCATATAGGATAAACTTTTTGAAATCATGTGTGATGCGAGTAACTACGCAATGGGGGTTGTTTTAGGCCAAAGAGTTTATGGGAATCCTCAAGTCATATTCTATGCATCTAAGATACTTGACAATGCTCAATGCAACTATTCAACAATGGAAAAGGAGCTTTAAACATCATTTTTGCTTTAGAAAAATTTCGATCATATTTCTAAAGTTATTGTTTTTTCCGATCATGCAGCTCTCAAATACTTGCTAAAAAAGAAGGAGGTCAAGCTGAGATTAATTCGATGGATTCTACTTTTGCAAGAATTCAATTTGGAGATTAAAGAAAAAAAGGGCTTGGAAAATCTTGTAGCAGATCACTTGAGCAAATTAGTGAGCGGAGAAGAGGGAACACCAATTGAAGATTACTTTCCCGATGAACACTTGTTCACCATCAAGCAAGTAACTCCCGCGTATGTCGATATTGTGAATTACCTTGTGACTCGTTCCTTACCAAAGGAACTAACTAGAGTAGAAAAAGATAAAATTAAAAAGGAGTCTAAATATTATGTATGAGATGAACCTTACTTGTGGAAACATTTTTCAGATCAAGTGATTAAGAGGTGTGTACCTTTAAAGGAAACACACTTTATTTTACGATTGTCATTCTTTCGCTTGTGGTGGACATTTTGGTCCCAAGAGAATGGCTAGGAAAGTTCTTGAATGTGGATTATATTTACCCAATATTTTCAAAGATAGTTATATGTTTTACCATGCTAATTATAATTGTCAAAGGACGGGTAATTTGTCTCATCAAAATAATATGCCTATGGATCCGATTTTAATTTGTGAAATATTTTATGTTTGGGGCATTGATTTTATGGGCTCATTTCTAAATTATGTTAGAAATTCTTATAAACTTTTGGTTGTTAAATATGTATCAAAATGGGTGGAAGAAAAAGTTACCCGTACTAACGATTCTAAAGTAGTTGTATATTTTGTGAAAACCAATATTTTTCAAGGTTTAGTGCGCCATGAGTTCTAATAAGCGACAAGGGGCAAATTTTTGCAATAAAATCATAGCTAATGTGTTGAAGAAATATGGGTGGAGCATCGGACTTCCACAGCATACCATCCGCAAACAAATGGTCAAGCAAAAGTTTCAAATTGATAAATAAAACTAATAATTGAGAAGATAGTAGGCGTTAATCTGAAGCAGTTGAGTTTACAGCTCAAAGATGCTTTATGGGCCTATCACAATGAATTTAAAACTCCTATTGGTAAGTCACCATTTCATTTAGTGTATGGTAAGCCTTGTCACATTCCTATTAAAATCGAGCATAAAGCTTATTGGGCTATTCACTAATTCAATTTCAAGATGGATGAAGTAAGTAAGGAACGAAAATTGGAAATTCAAGAACTAGAAGAGTTAAGACATGATGCATATGAGAATTCTAAATTGTATAAAGAAAAAAAAAGCCTTTCATGATAAACTTATTTCACGAAAACAATTTTCAGTTGGACAAAAAGTTTTACTTTATAATTCAAAACTGAAATTGTTTCCCAGGAAATTACGTTCTAGATGAATGGGATCTTATGTTGTTACTAATTTTAACTCTTATGATGCAGTGGAAATTCAAAGTTTAAAAACAGGTAAACTTTTTACAGTGAATGGGTATCTACTTAAACCTTTCTATGAGGGGTTCTAAGCAATCAGGATGGATGATTACATGTTAGAAAAACTAGACTCCGAACTGTGACAAGGCAGTTGTAATGTCGGGCTAACGACATTAAACAAATGCACTATTGGGAATTAGCCCAGTGTTAAGCATGACTCAAGCATAACCCACTTCAATCTGTTAAACCCAAGTTAAAAATACTTCATAGTACTAAAAATGTTTTGGAAATAACAAACTGTCTAGGATAGTGAAATTTATTGAGTACTAAGTAGACTCATAATTAATCAAGTTTACTTGAGTTTGTTTTAAGGGAAAATAACTCATTTTACCGGATGATTAATTAAGTTATGGCTTAGAGTAAGAGAAGCTGAGTTGATAAGTGTATAATTACACTTATTATCATTATAATTTTATAATATAAACACTATAGTTTTAGTCATTTTTATACTTCAAATAAAAGATTTCACGTGGTATGTAGTTGTTTTTTATGCAAATACAGATACTAGGTAAATCTTGGGAGTAAAATGAACTAAAGTGGAATTCTATGAAAAAAGAGTGAAAAGGTGTAAAATGATGCGTCGAACTTGAAGATTTTGCTTAGGATCGAAGCTGTCGAAGATTGGTGAAGTTACATGGAGATTTCTGAAGAAAAACTCAATTCACGGTCGCGACATTCACTCACGGTCGTGACCTGTTCACTTCAGAAATAGAAATCTAAAAATCAAAGGTTCACGATCGCGAATCACATATCATGGTCATCACATGGATGGTTTACTGGTATTATCTTCTTAACTACCAATCGCCAGATAAGTATGATCAACCGCCATCAATTACCAACAAATAGACACTTATCAGGAGTCAACCAATCATGAAAAGGT
>CATIWQ010010819.1:0-20885 GCA_949673415.1 Euphorbia schlechtendalii
TAGTTGCTTGAAAGGGATGATTAGGGCTTTGAATTTTGCTGATAATCAGATCCTTAGAAACTACGGATTTGTTCATCCCGATTTGAAAGATAGTAATAGGGTTGTTGAGACTCCTTTTGATTATCCGGAGAGGGGAGCTTACTAATTCAATTCAAACAATGTTACATTTTTTTTTTTTTTTTTATGAAATTCATATATAGGTACAATTTGATGATTATTGTATATAAATAGGACATATTTTCTTTATTCGATATATGGATTATAAAATACCAGTTTTTGATTAAGGCCAATGGTCTCTCTCAGAATTTTAATTTTTTCAGAAGAACCTGGATATGGTTGTTACGAGCAAGGTTTATCTAATTAGGAATTAGGAGATGAATCTATGCATACAACTTTGAGGGTGAATTTAAAGCGTTTCTTGGAGCACTTCATCTGTATTTGAAGTGGTAGATGTTTGTCTTTTTATAAGTTTTTCGAAAGTTCTCATGTGGTTTTGAGATTTTCTTTTAGCCATTTTCATATTTAACATTCATGCACGAGATAAAATATAGTGAGGTTATATTTTTACTGAATTTGATTTCATGTTTCATCAAAGGTGTAATTGGAATTTCGTGTTTAGGCATGTTATTTATTTCTGTGAAGTATCGGGGATTTGAAATGATTGCTGAATATTTTATTTGCATCTTAGCATTTTTCCGAATCTGGTATGTTGGATTCAGTTGTACTAATAACTAATGTTGTGATAACTATTATAATTATTTGTTGTTGCAGTTAGCCATAAACTGTGAAGATTGATAAATTTTTAAATGTATTGTTGATTTTAAGATGTATAAGACAATGCCTTCGTTTAGCAATCAAAAAATTCAATCTCCAATTATGCATATGGGCTAGAGAATGAAATGTTCAGCAGCCTTATCCAAGCCAATGAACGTTTTTGAGATCTACAGAAGCTTCAGGCTGTGTTTTCTGAAGGGAATCAGCAGTTAATTCAGCGAGTCCAACTCTCTTGGCATCATCATATAGATACTTTGTTTTGGAGATTTGAGAATTCAGGTGAGTTTTTCATAAATCATTTTATTATGAGTTGTTAAGGTGAGCTCGTTTTAGCTCAATTCCATCTATTTTTACTCATCAAGCCTTGAAGAATATTTGGAATCTTCAAGTTACGCCTAGAATTCAGATTTTCTTATGAAAGATTGCTACAAAATCACTTCCTACTCTTCGCATGCTTCACCAGAGGTATGTTGATGTTAATCCGATTTGTCGGTTGCGTGGTGATTCAGTTGAAGATGATTATCATGCCTTGATTACTTGTGCTTTTGCTTATTCTATTTAGAGTGTTGTTTTTGGCGAGGGATGGCCAACGAGTGTTGTTTCCATGATTGATCGGTGGATTTTGGTGAAAACTAAGGACATTAATATGGTTCATAAGGCTGCAAGTATTTTGTGAGCAATATGGGCAAGAAGGAACAACTTCGTTTGGAACAACAACTTTAGATTAGCGTCACAAGTTTTATGCCATGGCCTCGGTATTCTGGTAGAATGGTCTTCGGAAAATTGCATATCTATTCCACAGTCCATTCTTCGGCCCTTTCAGTTTGGAAGTGCCCCTCATCGGGTTGGTCAAAGTGTAACATTGACGCAAGCTTATTTGATTTCGACGACTCTATCGGACTTGGATGTGTGTTGAGGGATTCTACAGGTAGAGTGATTGCTTCTAGATCCGTTATGATGCAAGGAGGAGACCCTTTTCTAGCGGAAGCCATGAGCTGCAGGAAAGTTCTTAGCTGGTTGAAGGACAACTCTCATGACAACATTATTCTGGAGTCTGATGCTCTGAATGTGATTAATGCACTTAATAATGATTTAAGTTTCCTTTCTCTAGTAGCTTTAGTCCTTTTAGATTTTAAGTCGTTGTTAAGACATTTCACCTTTGTACGTTTACTTTTTGTTAGAAGGGTTGCGAATCACGTTGCTCACTCGTTAGCTAGAGCAGTTGGTTCTACGATAAGTAGAGGGATTTAACGTCATTTATTTACCTTAGATTAGAGCAATTGTGTCTCTAATTATATTCTATTGACGTCTTCTTCAATAAAAAAAAGATGTAGCAGACATCATATAAGGTGTTAAATATAAAAGAGTTCTGCAAGATAATAGTTTTAAAATGGGGCTTTGGCGAAACATAATATTGTATTATGCCAAACAACATTTAATTCCTAAAAAGCAGTTTTCATTTTAGAGAGACTAAACTTAACAAACATGATATACTTTTTTTCAAAAAAAATATTTATGGGGAAAAACTTTATATTGGATTATATAATTTTAAAACTGTAGTAAAAAAGATTATAAAAAATTAATATATTTTTTGTTTAAAAATAATGATGTTAAAGATGGATTGTATTTCAAACAATTCAATAATTTTAAAAACTACACATCTAAGGTTTGATTAAGTAAACAATTTTATTATTATTTTTCAAATGTAACATGGTCATTAAATTAAAATAATAGTTGTTTCTCACAAATTTTATAGATTCATCACTAAGGTGTATTGCATATTTACTAACTAACCTATAACTTCAGCTCGTAATGAAAAATAATACCTTTTTCGTAACATATTTTATATTGAAGTAAACGGGAGAAAAGAAATGAATTGGTACCTTTTTTCGGATTCTTCCGTGCTCAGATTGTAGATGTGATTTGTATGTTGAATTATAATTGTCTCACGATATACCGGTGAACAATTGTACATCCACAACTTCGACAACTAAAAAAGATCGATAACGGTGATTTTTTCCGTTGTCAGAAAATCCTGGTAGAGAGAATAAATAAGAAAATTAATTCTCCAAATCATATTACACGTCCATATCATATTAAATATGAAATGAAAATTTGATTAATTACAACTAAGTTCTTAAATTTTTGATTATTTGCAATTAAATCCTTAAAGTGCTCTAACTTTTCAATATAGTCCAAATAACTAAATTGATCGGATCGATTGACCCGCTCATAGGCGGATTGGATATTCCCAACATCTCCTACTTGCACTTGACGGGTTACATTTCATACAAGGTTACCGAATCTTCTGTATGTTGTGAAGTAGTGTGACCGGACATACTATTAGGAACCCTTAATAGTGCACATATTAGGGTCTACCAAGACTATCTTGAGTGATACTTAACCAAATATATTAACATTTAGTATTCAAGAAAACGTCTTGCACCCGTTAGAGTCTGCCAAAATAATTTTAAATGGTACTCAACCATATAAGTTACAGGGCCAGCCCTGAGGGATGGGCAACGAGTGCGACTGCCCAGGATCCATGTTGGGAAGGGCCCAAAAAAATAATATCTTTATAATAATTTTAGTACGTCGTTAATGTTGAAAAGATAAAAGTAAACCATAATTAGTGGTAGATGAATTGTTAAGTAACTTATTATAGATATGAAAGGTCATAGGATCGAATCTTAGTTTTCATAAAATAGTTAGTTTTTATTGTAATTTTTTACCGATTGCCATTTTATTATTTTCTATATTATTTTGCCTAGGGCCTCAATTTGTCAGGATCTAGCTTGATAAGTTAATATATAATATAATATCACATTGATATATAGCGTGTATACTTTACCCAGGACTGGTCAACAATCATCCACTTCCACATCTTTTGGGATCTTAGAAGCAGGGCCGACCCTAAGAGGTGGGCAACAAGTGAGACCGCCCAGGGCCCATGTCTGAAGGGACTTGCTCGGAAGCCTTAATTTGTTATTCACTATCTTATCATAAATATAAGATAGGCATGCCAATGAACCAACTGAACTCTAATGAATGTTAATCGGTCAAATCTTCCTTTTAAGTTGTCAATTACGTACAGAACTAGTTCGGTCTATCAACCAATCTCTCCCAGATCGAATTTTATCATAATTTCTTGGTGATTGATCAAATCTCCTTTACTTATCCTTACTTTGCAAGATAACTCAATTGTATTAAGGGTAAGGTCAAATAACAATATAATGGACTAAGTCTCACATTAGAGAAGTTGAGATCCATGTACATCGTACAATCTTCTCATCTCATGGTCTCCAAGCACATATTATCTCGAGCACTGATTCCTCTCCCACTTTGATAATGTGCAATGGTGTCCTTTCCTTTCTACTCTTATAAAGGAGTGCATGTCTTATCATATCCACCAACACCATATAAAGGTTTCGGTTACAATGCACCTCAACATTTAACCTTGTTCGATTATATGAACTTAGCCATTCAGACAAAATATGACCTATAGTCATGTGAACTGCACAGTTCTTACCCAATTCCTTTTTGGATTTGGTATGTAATGTTCTATACAATGTGATTTTCTTGTTACTCAACAAGTTTATTCATGATTTTGAACAGGTTCCCGAATTACACATAGTATGTTCAAAATCAATCTCATCCTAATCTGTATCCTCATGATAACACTAGGGTTAACATTCATATGAGTGGGCTACTTCTCTGCCCGACATGCTATGAACGAAAAATAATATATGTACATAACACACACATACATTACTCATTGAAAAACTCATTTATATTATCACAATATCGTTCATGATTTTAAGGATATAATAAATGAGGTAACCAAATTAATATAATCTGGGCATATTTAGCTCTTTGATATATTTCACATATACATCTTTCGAGGACATACTTCTTAACAAATCTACAAGCATGTAATGTGTAGATAAGTACCTCATATTGACCTCTCCTCATGTTACTTAGTCTACAACTAACTGATACTTGTTATTAATATACTTATTGCTACCATGATGTTTCGGGTCTATCGCATAAGATATCGATGTTTGACCGTCTCTAAAAATAATCAACATTAGATTACTAAGCATACATAATCAACATTCGTGTTTACAAATCTTTGGGATAAATCCTCTTAATTTTTCCGTATAGATCTCTCATGACAATTCTTCACTAGGAATAGTTGTCCATACACCTACTTGATGTAACTTTAAAGAATATACAACTACTTAAGTCAAAATGATTCATATAGATCTACTTCTCGCAACTAAAAAGAATATATTCTTATAACCTATTCTTGTCAGTTTGAATATATATATCCCTTACTAAGCCTAATGTTTTTACTTTACATTGGGAATCTATTTGTTCTCAATATTTTTTATTATATCCTTCAAGCACGTTAACTTAATTCTTCTTCCATCGCACGCAACTATTCAACTCCTTTTAAATTTGAAGGTTGGAAAAATTTTCCATTTAAAGTTTCATAAATGTCTCATAATTATTCTAACTCGAAATTCTACATTTTAAGCTCAATTTTGTGCTCCAAATCAAGTCATAAATATTATAATGATCTAAGCTCACACTTGAGTTAAAAATATTGACTCCCATTTAGACCAATAACATTGGCTCCCACTTGAACTAATAATACTTTGGGTTCTTCGTTTCCCCATGGTTTGAGATCCCTTATTAATGTGATCATTATTAACCAATACATTTGAATTACTGGGGGCTTCCAAATGACGAACCCATTGTAACGGAGCCCCATATGAAGATATATCCAAAATATTAAGTTCAAGAGTTTTAATAAAAAAAACATGTTTTTGCCTAATACACTTAATCTTTAGAACTCATTTCTAAGAAATTGACATTTCATGATTAAAATTTTACCGATCTATCTGTATTCTCTCCCACAAAAACATGTCATTTTGATATGTTAGAGTATCTTAAAAGACGCTCCATCTACCTCTTGGACTCAATTTTCCAAAATTATTTAAGGTAATATAGGAGTAAGCGATATAACCCTAATGTCATAACCAGTATAAATTAGATATACTTTCAGTTCATGTCACATATGGGTTAGAAGAGACAGACTTTGAAGGTACTTAGTTCAGTACATATACTTAACCATTGGAAGAAGAATCTAATTTCTCTTTTCATGAACTCTATACTTTTATCGGGTATGGGAGTAAACAACATATGTTTAATCCCTTCATCACGCGAAATTGTAAGCTTAAATGAAAAGTATTTTTATCACTTTAGTTCCAATGCTTTACAGTCAAATCTAATTGATTTACTACTAGATTCATAAATCTTTTAATAGATAGAAGCTTCAGATATACAGATAATTAAGTAGATGATATCATGACAAATATGGAAATCATTTAACGTGATGAAAAATTAGGATAATGTCTTACCCTCACATCTATTAAATCACATATATCAAAATAAATAAGTTGTAATTGATTTTAGTTCTAATTCCTTTTAAAATGGATTGTAAGTTTGAATTCCTTTATTGAAACTCATCCACATGGTGATAATTTGATCGTTATAAATTACTCATCACATTAAGCTTAAATGAAGTATTCTTCGTAGCTTATGTAACATAATCGCCTATACTATATACTAATATTTTCTTTTAAAAAAAGAGTTATTCTATGAAAAATAAACATTATCCACTTAATAATTTGTAATGCACATTCATTACAATAAAACTATTTGTTTAAGAACTAGACTCATAAATCTTCAATTCAGGAATGAAGAAACTTAATCATTGAAAAAATTCAAAGATGAACCTATTGTTCATTTAATGTAGAACCCAAGTTAATAGTACTTGATAGTACTTAAACGTTTTAGAAATAACAAACTGACTAGGATAGTTAAATTAATTGAGTACTAAGTATACTCTTAATTAATGAAACTGACTTGAGTTAGTTTAACAAAAAAACAACTCAGTTTGCTGAGTAATTAATTAAGCTACAACTTATAGTAGGAAAAGCTGAGTTTGTGCTGAGTACTACATAGTTTAGAAGTATATTAACTCAGATGTGTTGAGTTAGCTTTTATTGATTAAAAGTTGTATTCCTTGACACTTAAAGTATTAAATTACACCTGTGCTGCTAATGTCTTCTGTGAGAAACGAAATATTCTTTCAATGTTTTTCAAGTTAAAAAGTGCTGAAATTAAAGAAAATTTCCAGTGGTCCTTTCAATTCAAAAAGGTGTCAGTACAGAATGTTGGAGATTCCTCACTAAAGTCCAAGATAAAAAGAATCCTCTAACATGCATCGTTTTCTCAATGTCTCTACGTGTCTCTACAAGCTTCAGCAATGTCAACTAATCACATTGCATTTCGCACGCCTCTCTCTTAATCCGTTTTGCTTGAAGATAAATGAGAATTTATCAATGGAATTTTATCGTGCCTCAACGTTCGAATTTCTATCTCTAAACGTTCTGGAATCTGTCTCCAATGGTAAGATTCGAAAGATATGAAGAGAAGTGAAATTGAAGAATCTTAAGGATGAAAAGTTTGCAACGGTTACTTCTCAAAGCATCAAGTATAAATAGAAGACTGAAGCAGACATTCAAACTTGGTGAATCACCTTGAAGTTTTTTAAGTGCTAAAACTTTGCGCAAATACTCCTAGCTTCAAGAAATTTCAAATTCAAGCAATCAACAAACAACCATTTCAAATCTGTTTGTAATAGAGAGAATCAATACTTAGATTTAACATTGTAATGATTCAAAATTTTATAAGTTGAATTCAGTTTGCACTTTCATTTCAAATCTGAATGTTAATTTGGGAAGGGTACCCAAACTGAGTTGAGTGGTAGTTAGAAAGAAAGGTATTTTCTATAAAATTGTGGCTACCCGCTGTAAAGGTTACTCCGCCTAATTAAGGCTTGGAAAAGGAATCTAGGGACTGGAGGTAGGCTCGGGGTCGAACCAGAATAAAATCAAGTGTTGAAGTTCTAAACTTTCGCTCTAGCTTTTATTATGCCCAGCTCATTTATCATTCTTTCTATTGTTTAGTGTTTTTGCTTGAAAAACCGATCCGAGATGAGTAGAGTACTTAGTGAGAGATTGAAGATAAATTGTGCCAACGAAGCTAAGCAGTTTATAAGCTTTTAGACCAATTCAACACGCACAACTCAACACACATCTAAAAACTTAACTTGGTTAAATAATCTTTACAAATCTAAAAAGTAACCAAGATTCGCATTCACCCCCTCTCTACGGTTGTTTACAATGTGTATAAGGATCAACAAGTGGTATTAGAGCAAGTGCTCAACTTATTGACTAATCATCTTTGAGTAAATATCCATAAATGGCTTACAACAATTACAGTTCTAGCTCAGGTCAGGCAGTTCTCCTAAAGGTGGGAATGTCTGTTACTAGGCCACCTCTTTTTTTTGGTAATCATTACACATTTTGGAAAAATCGCATGAAAAACTTCATTCAATCACAAAGTATACAAGCTTAGCTCACGATCGAGCTTGGCCCTAGAGTTCCCACTATTGTGAGGAACACAATTCGTGTTCCAGTAGATCCAGAAGACTACGACAATGCTAATTTGAGGCTTCTCAAGAAGAATGCCGCAACGATTAACTACTTACACTATGCACTAGATCTTATTGAGTTTAACAAGCTCTCAAGATGCGAGATAGCACAGGAAATCTGAAAAAAGCTGGAGATTACCTATAAGGGGACGGATAAGTTTAAGGAGTTAAAGATCAATCTCATGCTGAGGGAGTTTGAGATGTTCTCAATGAGCCCCCAACGAGGGTATTCAAAGCATGAATACCAGGTTCATTAACATCGTTAATGAACTGAAAATATTGGGAAAGGAGTTCACCAAGGAGGAGCTTGTGAAGAAGATTTTGTGCACTCTTACCTTAGAGAGAGACTCCAAGAAGAGCGCTATTGAGGAGGCTCATGATTTTAAGACCTACAGCTACGATGAGTTGATAGGCACCTTGCTGACTCATGAGATGTCTCTGAGGAAGTATTTTGATGACTCTAAAAAGAGTCGAGTCAAGGAAAGAGAGGGCAAAACCATTGTCCTAAAAGCTGATTCATCTAATGAGTCCACTAGCTGCGACTCTAATGAGAAAATGGCCCTTCTGACTAGGCATTTCAAATGCTTCATAAAGAAGGATGAGAAGTTCAACAAGAAAAAGTTTTTCGCTAAAAACAAGTCAACTCAGCACCGGCGTAGAGCTAAGGAAAGACACCAAAAGTAGCACAGCAAAGATATCAAGTGCTTTGGCTATGGAGAAAAAGGTGATATTCAATCTAGCTGTCCAAAGGCGAAGAAGGATAGATTCAAGAAGAGGTTCAACAAGAAGAATGAGGCATTTGCTACCACATGGAGCGACTTAGAAGAATCCTCATCGTCTAATGAGGGAGGAACTGATTCTGGAAACCTCTATCTTATAGCCATTAAAAATCAAAGGGTTGAAGGCACAGCATCAACCTCTAGTAGAGACCAAACCGTTGTTAACTCTGAAGCTGAGAGCAATAAGGGAAAGGCTCCTCAACTTGAGGTACATCTTGAAATTCCCTTGTCTATGGAAGAATTCGCTGAGGCTCTCTTTGATGTTATGAAATTGATTAACAAGTCGATGAAAAATATCAAAGAGCTAGTGAGGAGAAGTGAAGATTTGGAAGACACTGTTGCTTCCTTATCTCTTGATATCTGCTTTCTTCAAGAAAAAGCTGAGTATCAAGATTGTTCAAATAGTAAGCTCACTAAGCAATTAGATGAGTTGACTGCTGAGGTAGCAGCTTTGAAGAAGAAGTAGGATCCTCCTCCGATCAATAGTCAACCTCCGAGTAACCAAACTCACAATTCCAAGGGAAACAACTCCTCTAAAAAGAAGAAAGCGAGCCAACCCAAAACAAAAATGATGTTTGGTTTTTATGGGAAAGCTGGACATGCCACAGTAATGTGTAAGCATAAAAATGGTTGTTATGATGAGTATGACTGGAGTGATTTAAGCACTTCTAACAAGGGAGGATCCAGCTCGAAAGCATGGGTACCTAAGAAAATGTAACTGTTTTGCAGGTGAGCCTTAGATCCGTTGATGACTCTCGAATGTGGTATTTGGATAGTGGATGCTCAAGGTATATGACAGGAGATGAAAACCAATTCATCTCATTGGAGTGGAAAAGAAATGGATGCTTCAGTTTTGGAGATAACCAAAAAGGCAAGATTGTAGTTTGTAACACTGTAGGTGCCTCTCCTTCAATCGAGGAGGTTTCTCTAGTCAAGGTCTGAAGTTCAACTTGCTTAGTGTAGCCCATCTTTGTGACAAAGGCAGAAAGGTTACATCCGACTCAGCAGGCTGTTCAATTATTAACTGTAAGACTGATTCTACTATTCTTTTTTATCCTAGAATCAATCATGTATATATGATTAATTTATCCCTAGGCTCCACTAACGTGTGTCTTGTATCTAAGGAGGATAATTCGTGACTTTGGTATAAAAGGTTGGGTCATATAAAGTTGAACATTCTATCCAAACTGGCAAAAAAGCAATTAGTTATAGGTTTACCCAGCATCAACTTTGAGAAGGATAAACTATGCTCAGCTTGCCAGCTAGGTAAGTGTGAGCGAATGACACGAAGAGTGATGGGTTGAGAATGCGCTGGTGAAAGGCGCAGTTCCCCGAGGTGTTTTTGTTGAAAGTAAAATGTATCGGGTCAGGGACCCAGAAAGTTTAATTGAGAAAGCAAAAATAATTTTTAGATTTGTTAAACCCGAATCTGTTGTCTCTTAATGTAGAGTTGCCACGTCAATTAGCTCTTTCCAAGGATCAGAGTCTTGTGAGGTTTAACGTTCGGGGGACGGTCCACTAAGACACAGAGATTTGGTTCGAAATAAGTTGCTTACTTCTTATTGGATCACATTATATTACATCTACAAAAAATCGTATTTCTTAATTGTGCATATTCGCACTTATGTTGTTTTCGTGTTTATAATGTATAATTCGCACATATTTCGAAAGCGATAAATCCATACATAAAGCGATAAATAAATACGGAAAAGTAAAGATTAAGATTACAAAACCTTGGGGGATGCAACCGCCCGCCTAAGAGAACGGCGCATGTCAGAGGATTCTTTTTGTTTTGGACTTTAGTGAGGAATCTTCAACATTCCATACTGACACCTTTTTGAATTATGAGGACCACTAGAAATCTTCATTAATTTCAATGCTTTTTACCCTGAAAAACATCAAAAAGATATTCTGTTTCTCACAGAAGACATTAGCAGAACAGGTGTCATTTAATTCTCTAAGTATCAATGAATTCAGCTTTTAATAAATAAAAGATAACTCAGCACAGCTGAGTTGATATACTTCTAAACTATGTAGTACTCAGCACAGACTCAGCTTTTCCTACTTTAAACCGTAACTGAATTAATTACTCAACAAACTGAGTTGTTTTGGCTTAAACAAACTCAAGTCAGCTTCATTAATTAAGAATATACTTAGTACTCAATTAATTTCACTATCCTAGTTGGTTTGCTAATTCCAAAATGTTTAAGTACTGTGAAGTATTATTAACTTGGGTTCTACAAATTGCATCACATATGCTCACATTCATAGCGAAGAGTTTATCACTAGTTAGAACTTCTTTTAATTTAATGATCAAACTCGTACATGTCATTGAATTTTTCCTCCCCGTGAAAGAAACAAATTCTTGTCATGCCTAAAATGGTTTTTCCCACTACATTGCTCAAAGTATAAAAGACTCTTTATTCCTCTAGCACAAACTCAAACTTTAACCTCCAAATAACCTAAAAACTACCGTTAAAAGTTAAAGTCTGTTACAAATAAATTCGTAGCAAAAATCAATATTGATACTCTCTAATCACTAATGGTAAGATTAAACATGTATATAAGGATTTAAGTTAATTATTATGAGCAATTATGTGTTAATTACTATCGAATTGAATACAAACTTTCTAAGAAAATGTAAGCATCAACCCCAGTATCGAAAAAGATATAAATACACCATCATCCACCAAGTGAAAACACTTGCATTTAGTTCAGTTCGATTCATCATACAGTAGTAATTTTTTGTGTAATATTATTTGTTATGATTATTTTAACTATAAGGTATATCCTTAAATGTACTTAGGACCTATTGTCGTAAATTAGTTCTCTTAACTAATAGCATTTAATGATAAATCTTTGATAAATTTATTATGTATTATTATTGAAACTATTTGAGATTTAGATGGGCATATTAAGTCTAATAGTTTTATTAAAGGTTTAAATTCATTAAGTTGTTTAAAATTTCTTTGAAAACAAATATAAACAAAATAAATAAACAAAAAATCAAATAATTCACTTAGATCTAAGCATAGTAAAACACAATCCAAAAACTATTTAATAACAAAACATGTCATAAACTTCTTATTAAAAATACAAACAAACAAACACATAACAATGATTATGCTAAACAAACGACAATGATTTATATTGTCAACCACTACATAATATACTTAACGTGTGTAACTATTTTATGTCTTATTAGAATTGAGTTATACACTAGGTATTACAATCCAAAAATTATTACAACATTAACTTAATGATCATAATGATCACCTTAGGTCAACTAGTTAGATCTAGAGTCTTTTTTTTATCGAACTTGGTGATAACCAATCAAATTATTTAAAGGAACACGAATGTCCAATTTACAAAATATGATCATTCAAACAAATTGAAAGTTAGATTTGTAAAACCATGTTTTATAAAGTAATAAAATTAAGGGTAAACTTCAAAAAAGTACCATGTGATATCGGTCGTTTTCAAAAGAGTTCTTGTGGTATTTCAGATCTCAAAAAAGGGTTTGTGGTTTCGAACCATTATCAAAACGTGGAATTTTATAACACCGTCAATTTTTGCTGACGTGGCAAGTGGCATTTTTGTAAAATCATACTTAACTTACTTTAACCTAATTTAGTTTAATTTTTTTTCTTTTTCTTTTTCTTTCACCTGCAGCAACTTTGCGCACCCATTTTCTCTCTTTGGCTTTTCATTTTCATTTTCTTTTCTTTTCTTTTCTTTTCTTTCCTATCACCATCAATATCATCACCTGCGCACCCCTCTTCTCTATTTGGCTTTTCTCCCCTCTTCTTTATTTCTCATTTTTTCTCCCCTGAAACAAATGATAATATAGAGAATAACCCAATTTTTTCAGCAAAAAAGAAAATCACTGTCAATTTGGGGTTTAAACCCATCGTTTAGCAGCAGCTTATCCCATAGTGAATTGAGATTTATGGAACACAAACAAAATAGAATAATGAAGAATAAATCAGTTTATGAAAGAATAATTGGCAATATCATAACCATTCCTAGCAAATAATTTAAATAGTCAAGCTAACATATAATTAGCGGAACCTTTTGATTTGGATGAAAGAACCTATTATTGAGTTAATTCTCCATTGTCTAATCACAACAATTGATCACAATTAGAATAATATTTCAAGAACAATATCACAATCACTCGAACACAAAGAAAAGAATATGAAAATCCACAAGGGAAATCTAATATTTATTAATAACAAAGCATTTCTAAAACACATATAAAGATGTCTATATATAATATTACTATCCTAGGGTACAAAAATAGTTGTAGAATTTGCCTAAAAAGAAAATACTAAAGTTCTATTAGCTTTAGAAAATAATTCCTTAAAGCATAAGAAAAGAGATCTACTTTAATTTGAAATCTGAAAAAGAAATCTACTTTAATTTGAAATATAAAACTAACTAGGAAACTAAATATCCTAAATAGTAAACAATGAAAGAAATATTATTAAAATAAAATAAAATCATGATGTAGGCAGCACTTCTAGTGTTTCATCATTTATATAATCCATACGAATCAGCCAACACCTGATCGCAAGGTTTTGACACTATTTATTTTGAGGGCTTATATTTGGTAATGGTGCCAAAAACCTTATTCCCCACCTTTCTACCGATAAGATAAAAGTTCAAAATACGAACAGGAGTTATCAATACCACTTATCAAATAGAAAAATGGTGACCACTGCAAGTATACAATTTCGATGTAGTTTTAAAAGATATCGATCTCACAAGGAAGGAACAAAGACCAACAAGAGTAACGAAACAAAAAAAATAAAATAGATAATTTTATTGTTGTTGAGTTGGTTGGGATATGATGGTACATAAATAGATTTGAGTATAAGAAATCGATATAGATTATCCCTACGAACAAGTATAGCAAAGAAAACATGCAAAATCATCAAAGATATTATGTACACTAGACTACTGTAACAGATTTGGTTCTAGACACTCAAATATTCAATTATTCACCACAGAGCAACACATGAAATAACTTTTCTAAATCTAGTGCAAACGAATTAAGATGATTATACAAACCTGGATAACAATAGTACTATGCTTAGTACGGGTCGCTCTCACATAGCCATATTTAGCAAGTTACCATTCCAAAAATGTTGGCTCACTAAACAGCGTTGTAATCACAGATCCAGTGACTATACATAATCTTGTTAACCCCGAAATCACTCTTAAAGTTACTCAAAGCATATAAGTTGATTAATATAAAAGACTCAACATGAAATACACAATATGACACATAGACATATCATAAACTTCGAAATAGAAAGTATAAGTAGAAAACAAAGCAAAGTTGTAAGGTATGCAAGTGAAAGCTAAAGTTGATCAAACCGTATCCACTCTTTAATGTGATATCAATTCCCACAATTCTTGCTTCTGCTTTGAATTCGGTCTCACGGAACCTCTGCTAGGATTTTATTCTTTGTGAATATTGAATAAACGAATATTGAAGAACAAAAACTTTTATTGATAAGTGATTTGCATAAGTAGCGACCTTTTCATGATTGGTTGACTTCCAAAAGGTGCCTTTTCTGTTGGTAGTTGATGGCGGCTGATCGTTGTTATCTGGTGGTTGGTAATTGATAAGAGATAACCATTAACTATCATAAGTAGCGACCGCGAATCTCATGTCACGATCGTGAACATTGATTGGCAATTTTCTATTTATGAAGAGTGATAAGTCGCGAACGTAAATAGATGTCACGATCATGAAATGCTGTTTCTTCATGATTCTTCTTTGCAATTTAGTCGATCTTTGACAACTCCGGTCTGAAGCCAAATCTTTGTGTTCCATGCATCTTTTTGTACCTTTTTCACTCTTTTTCAATAGAATTCCACTTTTGATCATTTTACTCCCAAGATTTACCTATTTTCTGCATTTTCATAAAAAACAACTACATACCAAGTGAAATCTTTTATATGAAGTATAAAATGACTTAAACCATAGTGTTTTATGAATGAAAATATCATGATTATAAGTGTAAATATACACTTATCAGAACGTCACCATATAGTTGATCCGATTCTGCAGTAGTGACCAATACTATGAACTCCTTCCACTAGGTTAAGTACCATATAGTTTATTGAACTAGGATTAAGTGTTAGCTCATGTAATAGCCGTAGCTATCTTGGAATTAGACTTGTTCAAAAAGAACACCACTTAGCCCTTATGTATCAAGATTGACTAGAAACCGTTCTATCAATCTTATACTCCAATCAAAGGTTTATGAGTGTGTCACTTCAATAAGGGGCCCTAAGGTATATCTCCCCTTATATCACTATATCAAGCGAGATGGATCTTATCTTACTACTCAGCTTACCAACATGTGATCATTACTATACCCGTACTCACCCGTGTCATCCTGATCGTCAGGGTATGAATAAGTATGACCCAAAGTATAACAACTCCTACACAAGGTAAACATGAATTCAGGTCTGAGGATACTTGTACTGCTACTGCAATAAGACATGACACCAACATATGGATATAGTTATTTCAAAGTGTCTGTCTTATAGCGATCTCCAATGTATTACCCAAATACATCCATGTGTTAACTCAAAGTACCAACTTTAGCTTGTGAGATCGGCTGCTCGGATCTAATCCAAGGAGTAAGCCTACACATGCTAGTATATCCATTCCATTAATGTCTAGTCTTAATGAAACTATGACTAGGGATATTTAGACTATTCATAGTAATACGTATGTGCAATTCTCACACCACATAGCTCCCACTATGTCCACACACTTTTACGCTATGAAGTAGTCATGGACTTTGTCTCATCAATGCAGATATACATATTTAATACTGTACATTTATGATTCTAGCAAGATATATAGATAAACTGAAAGCACTGACAAGAAACAAAGATGCCTGAATTATTATTAACAATAATAATTCAAAACTGTTTCTACATTATAACTTATAAAGATATATCACCCTAATTACCTCTAGGGCATACATCATGTCTAATATTTGCTCGAAATTTTTGTATAAGACAAATTTGTCTCTCATAACTCTTTCAAAGGCTTGAATGAGTTATACGTGTCTTCCTCTTATACAAAAAATTAGTAACTTCAAAGAAAACTTCAACTACACCTTAATAAGATTAAAGTATAAGTGTTTGCCACTTTTGTACTAATAAGTTTAATAACTTTTTCGCAAAGAGTTTGGATATATATTAATGGTGCCAAAAACTTTTTCACGTAAAGTATAGGTGTTTTCAGTACCTCTTATCAAATAGAAAAATGAAGATAACTGCAAGTATACGGTTGCGATGTAGTTTTAAAAGATATCGATCCCACAAGGAAGGACTAGCTTTAAAGATCAACAAGGAAGACAGAATAAAGAAAATAAAATGTATTGATATTTTGATAGGAGGGTTAGAATGAAGAATGAGTTAATATAGATATGAAATTTGGGGATTCTAAAATATATAGATTTTCCCTACGAAATAAGGATAGTAGAGAAAACATGCAAGTTCAACAAAGATGTTACGATTCACTAAACTAATCTAATAGACTCGGTACAAAATACCTAGATGTTCAATTATTCGTAGCAGAGCAACACATGAAATAACTTTTCAAAACCTAGCGCAAATGAATTAAGACAATTATATAAACCTGGACAACATCAATACTATGCTTAGTACAGGTCGCTCTCACATAGCCACAATTAGCAAGTTACCATTCCAAAAATGTTGGCTCACTAAACAGCGTTATATCACAGATCTAGTGATTATACACTATATTGTTAACCCTAAAACAACTCATAAAATTAACTCCAACGCATATAACTTTATTAATATAAAAGACTTAACACGAAATATGCATTATGACACATAGACATATCATAAACTTTGAAATAGAAAGTATAAGTAGAAAGCAAAGCAAAGTTGTAAGGTATGCAAGTGAAAGTTAAAGTTGATCAAACCATATCAAATCTTTAATGGGAGTCGTTAATTCCTGCAATTCCTGTGTCTGCTTTGAATTCTATTTCGGCCCATACAAAACCTCCGCTAGGATGCTATTATTTGAGAATATCGAACAAACGAATATAGAAAAATGAAAACTTTTATTCATAAGTAATTTGCAAGTACACTTATACAACAATCACTCGAGAATATAGAGAAATCTAGTGATGATACAAGGATTCGAATCACTTAAACATTTTCTCGCTAACACTTATGAACGTAGTGAATTCTCTATCTATACACACACTATACGTAACCCTATAATTGCATTCTAATGATCTCTCCTCTGATTGCCCATGAAATTGTAAGGTTTGGAGCCCTATTTATAGAGTTTAAAGGGTTCCGTCTATCCATACGAAGAGTCATGTCCATTGGTGAAAGATTGCATCACTTCATTATGATTGGTTGAGAAGCTTCAATCTAATCCGCAATGGATAGGCACCTTTTCATGATTGGTTGATTTCTGATAGGTGTTTATTTGTTGGTAGTTGATGGCGGTTGATTATTCTTATCTGGCGGTTGGTAATTAAGAAGATTAAACCAGAAAACCATCCAAGTCATGACCGCAATATACAAGTCACGACCGTGAATCTGTAATTGGCAAACTTTTATTTTGAAGAAGAACAATTCGTGACCGCGGATGGTTGTTGCGACTGTGAATTGCATTTTTCTTCAGAATTCTCCATGTAACTTCACCAATCTTTGACAGCTTTGATCCTAAGCCAAATCTTTAAGTTCTAAGCATCTTTTTGCACCTTTTTCACTCTTTTTTCATAGAATTCCACTTTAGATCATTTTAATCCCAAGATTCACCTAGTATTTGCATTTGCTTCCAAAACAACTACATACCACGTGAAATCTTTTATATGAAGTATAAAAATGACTTAAACTATGGCGCTTAGTGTGTAAAATTAATATGATAATAAGTGTAATTATACACTTATCATACCCCCACACTTAACTTTTGCCTTGTCCTCAAGGTAAATTCAACAGAAGTGCATAAATTGGTAAACAAGTTCGTACCTCATTTGGCGAAAGACTATTGCAATGAGTACCACATTCCACATTGCAAAAGATTTTAAGTAGAAGCCTAAAATTTCCCACAAATTAGTAATGTGCAATTTATATAGTTTAGTTGCATACCTTTGCTCTTAATGGAGAGTCAACTGAATCGCATCTTCATATATGCATTATATGTATACTCGAATATTACCTTCTCTTAAGCATAGTATAAAGTATAAAGGACATAGAAATCACTCTTTGATTAATTTTTCTCAAGGCATTTTTAGGTAACCTAGGATGCTAAAACACTCTCAGTGGTTGCATTTTATGCTCCATACCACTCTCTCATTTTTTTCTTTTAAGCATATGTTTTTGAAGTACTTTGTACTTTGCACCCCTTTTTCGTGCTATGCTTTCTTTTCTTTTTTCGCTCAATGAATGGTTGTAGTTTTTACTCCATACCATTCCTCACCTTTTGCATAACTCATTGGTTATCCTCTCTTTCTTTTGATTTTTCTTTAATACCCTCATCCTTTATTGATCAATTTCAAAGTATTATGGCTATAGTTTCCTAACACTTTAAACACACTCAGTATTTATAGGACTTATTCGAGATTTGCATATAAAACTCATAGTAAGAATACCATTACATATTACTCCACTTAAACTTATCGAAAGCATTAAACTAAAACTATATAACTTATACTAATTCATATTGCATCGAAAATATATATCGAAACTTACTTGGAATGTTGCTTTCGAATGATACTCACCACTCATCCTTGCCAATTGATAAATCTTATGCACTAACATCAAACTTGTAAATACATAACACTCACAATAACCTTGGACTAATGTTAGTAAAGTATAAGAAATGATAATGTATAATTAACAAAAATATCAAGAAAAATTTTCAAATTCTTCGAATTTTTTATTTTGTTCAATTTGTTTGGATTTTACGGGACTTTTACAAATGTCCCTCTATAGTAAAGAACACAATGTCCTCATTGTGAGACATTATAAAAATCTAAATTAAGAACTTAAACTAAAGCTAATCTAAAAATAGAATTGAAAAAAATAAGGTGAAGAAAAGAATAAACCCATTTTATTGTGAATGAGAATCCGGGGGACTAGGAGTTAATTGACAATTTTGTTTTCTAAAGAATGAAAGTAATTTTCGAAGCATCGATTTATGACTTTTCTTTAGAATCTTCATGTCTTTCTTCATAACTCCAAGTTCTACTTGGCAGTTATCCAATTTAAGTTGCATGCTCGCCTTCCAATCTTCCGGAGCTTCTTCATCTTCTTCATCATCTTCTTCTATCTCATGCATCGGGGCTTTTCCATTACGATGGCTAACTGTTGGATTTGTTAGTCCGATGGAAGAATCTTCTTGAGTCAAATTGAGTTTCTTGGTGCGGTTAGAGTGGAGTAAAAAGAATAAACACCTTCATGTTCTTGGAGTAGCCCGGTGTTCTTCAAATAATTTCCATCCAAGTAGCGAAAATACTCACCTAGTTGTTGGACATAGGGCAGTTCTTCTCTAGCACCCAAGATTATGGTCGTGATAATCTCAGCCGCTCCAATCTTGCTTCTCATGCTCGTTCAGTTCTTCTTCATCATATCCCATATGATATCCACAAATTCTACTTTTTGTTTCATCATAGCACACGAAATAACAAACAAGTCTTCCTTTTGGACCTTTGTATTCTCTATTCGATAAAATACAGAAGTGGAAAGGTATTTGTGGAGAAAAAGAATGCATTCATCCTTAATAAGTGTTCGCCACTTTTCTATCAATAAGTTTAATAGTTTGTTCACAAGATTTGGCTATATATCAATGGTGCCAAAAACTTGTTCACGTGAAATATAGGTGTTGTCAATACCCCTTTTCAAATAGAAAAATGATAATAACTGCAAGTATATAGTTGCGATGCAGTTTTAAAAGATATCGATCCCACAGGGAAGGGCTAGTTCTAAAGATCAACATGGAAGATAAGATAAAAAGAAAATAAAATAATGTATAGTTTTTTGGATAGGAGGGTTAGAATGATATATGAGTAAATATAGGTATGAAAGATTAGAGAATCTAAATATATAGATTTTCCCTACGAAATAAGGAAAGTAGAGAAAACATGCAAGTTCGACAAATATGTTACGAATCACTGAACTAATCTAATAGACTCGGTTTTAAATACTCGTATGTTCAATTATTCAATGCAGAGCAACACATGAAATGACTTTTCTAGATCTAGTGCAAACGAATTAAGACTATCATATAAACATAGACAACATCAATACTATTCTTAGTAGGGTCGCTCTCACATAGCCACATTTGGCAAGTTACCATTCCAAAAATGTTAGCTCACTAAACAGCGTTATATCACAGATCTAGTGATTATACATGATATTGTTAACCCTGAAAATACTCTTAAAATTAACTCCAACACATATAACTTGATTAACATAAAAGACTTAACACGAAATACACATTATGACACATAGACATATAACTTGCTTTGAATTCAGTCTCGGCTCGTACAGAACCTCCGCTAGGATGCTATTCTTTGCGAATATCGAACAAATGAATATTGAAGAACGAAAACTTTTATTGATAAGTGATTTGCAAGTACACTTATATAACAATCGCTAGAGAATATGGAGAAATCTAGTGATCGAAACAAGGATTCGAATCACTTAAACATTTTATCGCTAATGCTTATGAACGTAGCAAACTCTTT
>CATIWQ010010857.1:0-13085 GCA_949673415.1 Euphorbia schlechtendalii
TGCCTAAGTGTATGTGGTATCATGTACATTTAATATCATGAGTGTGTGCATTCGAGTGTCTGCACAAAAATTCATGGTTAGCATGACATTTGTACAATGGCAAATTGAAAGTAGCACATAGTATGCAACGTCCAATCATCCAACCATACAACTCCCATGTGTAGGGTTTTGGCTAGTCTCTATCCTAAATTTTGTTCATCCTAGTACCATAACGATACTAAGGAGCGCACCTGCAAGAAAATATAATGCATGATCGCGTGTTTGGGTAACACCCTAGGGAAAATGCCTATGGTTTATTTACATGAAGGTTACAGATGGGTTGCTGATGTAAAAGGTTCTTGTTGCTCTAAAATACACTCTAAGCCTCTAACGAGGGAGGTACATGCGATATGGCAACAAGTGCTCCACCCGCTCGAGTACTATCTTTTCTCAGGGAGGTAGATTAGTAAAAGAGAGAGCTTTGCGGTAATAAGGGTACCTTAGACTTATGGGCTAATCCCTTCTACTGCAATGCGTTATTATGAATATGTCATAATTAAGAGAAAACGGAATAATGTGATCAATAATTTTCGGCACTTATCCAAAAACTAAAAACATTTGGAAAAACAAGTTTTAGAAAAATCCCTAGCGAAGTCACCACTGTGAGCGGGCGACACTGAGCGGTGGGTCGAGAACGCGCGAGATCAGAGGCGCGGTCCACCGGGGTGTTTGAAAAAGAAGAAAAAGCACTGGGTCTGGGACCCGGGAGAAAAAGGTTAAAAGAGAAAAAGGCGAAAAACATTTTAGATCAGTTCGAACCCGAATCCGCTGTCTCTCAGTGTGGAGTCGCCCCCTGGATTAGCTCTTTCCAGGAATTAGAGTCCTGTGAGGCTTAACGTCCGAGGGACGGCCCACCAAGACATAGAGATTCAGGTCCGGGATAAGTTGCTTATTTCTTAAGTGATCACAATATATTACATCTACAAAAAACCGTTTTCTTTTAATTATGCATATTCGCACTTAGGTTGTTTTTGGAGTTAAATGCACGGTTCATGTATTGCAATATATAAACCATCCATAAAGCAGAAAAATAAACCATCCACAAAACAGTAAGTAAATGCGGAAAGTAAATGCGGAAAAGTAAAATTACAAGGCTTTCAAAAATCAAGGGATGCAACCGCCCGCTACCCTATTAATTACATTTTCCATAAAAAAATACAATACCCGAAGGAAAATAAATCCTAAACATACATCTAACCTGCATCCACAAAGGTTAGCTTATGATATGGCACATATGTTCGATTTGATTTTACCGAGACCCGTATGGCCTAATTAAAACATCGACGATTTAAAGTTGTTAATTTAAATAAAAATTGTTGATTTTTATTTTCATATGTTGGTCAATTTATTAGTGAAAATGACCGCAAGGCAAAAGGTGAGATCTGTTATCCGGGAATATATTTTATTCCCTTCGTGGGGGTATCCTAATACAAAAAGTAAAAAAGAAATAAAAGAAGAAGAGAATTACAACATTTACAATAAAATAAAATAATTCCTAAGTTCACATGTAGAAAGAAATTAAGAAGAAAGGGAGGAGCACAAAATAAGCAGCTCTAGGAACTCAGAGGCTTTACCCTTTTGGCGTGAAACCACTTCGGCGTGTCCATTCGATCCCCAGGCGCGTTCGTCGTTCATTTTTGTAGTTATTGTAAAGGTTGATGTAAAAGTAAAAAAATCTTCGTTTAATTCTTGGTATTTTAGTGTAATTTAATTGGAAAAAAGAATTGGTTGGTTAGAAAATAAAGTGTTTATTTATCCAAAAAATAATCAGACTCGGGTTCTAAATTGGTTTTAGACCCGAGAATATCTAATGATTTAAGAAAAAATATGATGAAGAAATTTGATTTTAAGATGAAGAAATTCGGGATCCAAAGTGTTTTTTATCCGAGAAAAAGTTAGAAGAAAGTGAGGAATATTGTTTTTATTTTTTTGTTTTGAAAGAGAGGATTTTTCTCTCTGAATTTCCGGGCCCGTGTACTGAAAAAGACCCGACTATTTATAGAAAAAAGAAGTCCTGAAAAATCCAAAACATAGAGCCTCGCCAGCCAGGGGTCTCGCTCGCGAGGCTGCCTCCACGTGAGGCTCCCTCGCACAGCCTTGGGCGAGGCTTCCTCTTGCGGCCTCGCGCGAGGGTCCATCACGCGGCCTCGCCCGAGGGTCCCTCACGCGGCCTGTGTGAGGGTTCCTTGCGAAGCCTCGCGTGGCCTATGCGAGGGTTCCTCGCGAGGTCTCGCTCGGCCTGCGCGAGGCTTCCTTGCGAGGCCTCACTCGGCCTATGCGAGGGTTCCTCACGAGGCCTCGCACGGCCTACGTGAGGCTCCCTCGTGAGGCCCCGCGCGGCCTCGCACGAGGGTCCCTCGCACTGCCTCGCACGAGGGTCCCTCGCGAAGTCTTGCGCAGCCTGCACAAGGGTCCCTCGCGAGGCCTGGCGCAGTCTACGAGAGGCTCCCTCGTGAGGCCTCGCGCGAGGGTCCCTCGCGAGGCCTTGCGCGGCCTGCGCGAGGGTCCCTTGCGAGGCCTCACGCGGTCTACGAGAGGCTCCCTCGCGAGGCAGCCTCGCGCGAGCTACCTCGCACGAGGCTGCCTCCTCGTGAGGCTGCCTCGCGCTGCCTTACGCGAGGCTCCCTTGCGATCGGGATTACGTCTCCTTTATTTTTTTATTTTTGTTTTATATATATATATATGTTTTTGTAAATTTTTAGTTAAATAATTTAAAATGTTCGAGGAGGATTGCCTTTTGAAGATCGACGGATGGTCGAAAATCGTGTGATTCGAGGATAAATTTCCTGAAAAGTCATCATCATTGAACGCTCGAGCTGGTACAAAATCCCGTGCTCACACCTATAATCCTTTCGACACTACTCACATGAGTCTTAGATCACAAGAGATCCTTGGGGTCGTCTTGATGTTCATTTACTCACTCTTTTCCTATTATAGGTCATACGTGAGGAGATGGATCGGGTAGCTAGAAATTCCTTTGCATTGTGAGACTTTATGATTTCACAGGATGTGATTACACGGGTATGTTGTATTTCTCGACCTGACCTGTCATATGCGACGCATGAAATGTCATGTTTTCTTATGTACATGGATGTGATTTTCATGACATGTTTTATGACTATATGATATGGTGGCGAGGAGCGAGGAATTCAAGCGACGCTACCAAGAGCTCGACAGTCACTTTCAATCACTGGATATTAGCCATCAAGGTCTGGATGCTCGCTATCATGGCCTTGAGGTTAGTCACCAGGAGCTGGGAGCCCGTTATCAGGGTTTGGAGGCTCAATACCAAAGTCTGGAAGCTAGTCACCAGAGTTTGCAGGCTCAGTATCAAGAGTTATTACAGCAGAATGCCGCAGCAGAGCAAGCTCTAGTAGAAGCGCCGGCATCCACCTCGGGCCTTCACCATCCTCTTACGTTTAATCTCGGTTTCCTACTTGAGGACATAGATGTTGGGCAGCTCCCTAGCCTCCTCCTGTATCCGGTTCAGTTGATGGTGCTCCCGTGAGACTAGGTGTCGAGGATTTTGAGATATCCACCATGTTGCCCCGAGATCCGGTGGGTGGAGATAACGCATAGGTAGCACATGCTTAGGAGTTCCCTTTTAGCTTTAGTTTTAGATTCTTTTTTCTCGAACCGAACTCTTTTTAGATAGATCTGTCTTGTAGAATCTCTAAAAAACTTCAGAGATAATGTATTCGGTTAATGCTAGACTCTTTTTAGATAGCTCTATCTTGTAGAATCTCCTTTTAGCATTAGTTTTAGATTGCTTGTTTGTGAATGTTTTTCGTATATGTATGAATGAATGTTAATGCTAATGTATGTAGTTAATGTGTGTAGGCAACACCGGTCTTGAGGGATTTTTTTTAGCTCTCTTCCTTTCTAATGTTGACCAATAACGAGCACCTTAGGGTCTTTCTCCACACTGTTCGAGGACCCAATTGGTGAAGGATTGAGCGCTTTGGTCTGCGAGGTCTTCATACCTTGCTTCCAAGCCTATGAATAAGGGCTTCATTCATGATGCTTTGAAGTTCTAGGATCCTACCACTCATGTTTTTTATTTTTCGACTTCGAGCTTTGCCCCTTGGTTGAGGAGTTCCATGCTATCCTGAGGCTCCCCTTTTCGAAGGAGTTGACTCTAATATACCCGCGAGACTATCCTTCGCCTTTCCTTCTTTTCGGTTTGGAGGTGAGGATAAACTTAATGGTTTATGGAACTTGGAGTCTAGTGGGAGCTTTTTGTCAGCTCCCCCTGATGTTCCGAGTTGAAGCTATCCTTAGCTGCTGTGAGACTACCCCTAGCACTCATCTAGCTTGGCCTTTGATGGTGACTCTACTTCTTCTGGTGGTGTTTGTTTGTGGGGTTGGAGCAATTTCCCCTTTCCACTTACTGTCGATGAATGACCCACTCTCCATAGGCCTTTCTCCTACAGCTTTAGCCTTGGTTGAGAATCTGGTTAACTTAGACACTGCTTCGGTGGATCTGGATCTAGCAGGAGACCATTTTACTTTATTAGAGGTAATTTTCTTTCCTTACCTCTTTCTTTCGTGATTTTCATTGTTTGTTTGAACAAATGAATTAATATAGGTATACCTGTTGGAGAAGCTTCGCTTGACTGCTGATCCACCTTTAGGGAAGGCTTGGTACCTCCCTTTGCATTATGGTCCTAGAGGCTTTACTAGGAAGGATCATCATTCGCTGAGTGAAGGTTCTTGGGTTGAGATTTTGGGCTCCTACCGAGCTTCTGAGATTCGTTGGCTCAACCCTTGGTTGGAGATTCCGTTCATGGTAACTGACATCCATGATTCTGGTGTTTTGCTGTCCTATTCCCCTTCTCGTCTATGTAGGCAGTACGGGCATCAGCAACGGGTTCCTAGGTCTCTATGTTCAACCCGTTTCCACGACTTCGATCCTGACACACCTGATGCTATATGGAGGCTTTGGGCACGCTCTTGAGTTGTTATATTAGATTACACTGCCTCGGAGACCACAGATACTGACGAGTTCTACCGCGGATGGCTTGGTGAGATCAAGATTCTCCTATATGCTGATCAGCACTTTATGGTATCTTGTGAGTGGGAGAGGGATGAAGATGGTTTGGACCCCTTCCTCATACTTCGAGGAAGCGTGCATGGTGGAATGACTAGCACCCTTAGATCTTATTTGTTTTCGCCATTTATTTTCTGACTTGTGTTTTGGGCTTATTCTTGGATTATGAAATTTTGTCGAATTTTATTTACTTGCGATATTCTGTATGCACACTATTCATATAAGCATAAACATAAATCTTTGCAATCATAACACATTTCATTGAATGACTTTAGAAAGGGTACAAGTTTTCCAATGATTTGAGTCCTGCCACTAGTTAGCCTAGAGCAGGATTTCTAACTCGCGTTTCCTCTATTCTTCATCGTGTCCTAATTTTTTCCTGAGCCGCCCTTCGCAGTTTTCAACTCAGCAAGCATTTCTGGCTTTTATACAAGAATGGTCTTAATTGTTACCCAAGTAACCAACTGCCATTTGGCGGACTGGTTTCTCTCTCTTTTTTGGTGTACCGCTTTTGTAAATTTATTTCTTTTATTTTTACACATGGTAGCGCTTGAGCTTATCTTGATTGATTGGATTGATGAACTCGTTTCCATCCATGTCCATGATCTTGGCAGCTCCTTTGCTTGAGATTTTCTTAATGACATAAGGACCTTCCCAGTTTGGGCGAAACTTTCCCCGTTAGTCCATATTTGAGGGTCTCATTTGTTTCAGAACTAAGTCTCCTAACTTTAATGGTTGGCTTCTGGCTCTAACTCGACTATTGTATGCCCTAGCCATGCATTGTTGGTACATCTCCAAATGATCAAGCACCTTTAGCCACTGTTCGTCAATCATGTTCAACTGTTCAAATTTGGCCTTTGCCCATTCTAACTCCTCTAACCTCGCCTCCAGTGCTACTTGAAGCGATTTCACTTCCATTTCCACTGGTAAAACTTCTTTCATCCCATATACTAATGAGAAAGGGGTTTTATTGGTTGGAGTTTTGACGCTCGTCCTGTATCCCCATACTGCGAATGGCAACTTTTCTACCTAGTCCCTGTAGGTAACGACCATCTTGCTCAAGATTTTCTTAATCACTTTGTTGGCTGCCTCTACTGCCCCATTAGCTTGTAGTCTGTATGGTGATGACCGATGGTGCTCGATCCCATATTTCCTCATTAGGTCTGATGTGGCTCCTTGGAATTGAACCCCATTATCCGATACAATGTGATGTGAGATACCATATCAGGCGAATATATGCTTTTCTGTGAACTTGGTCATCTTCTTAGAGGTGATGTTGGTGTAAAATTTGGCTTCCACCCATTTTGAAAAGTAATCGACTACTACTATAATGAATCGATGTCCATTAGTCGAGTTTGGCCGAATCTCGCCAATAATGTCGATGCCCCACGCTGAGAATGGCTAAGGAGTAGATAAGCTATGGATTTCAGATGGGGGTAGATGACTGATGTCACCATATATATGGCACTCATGGCACTTTCGTACTTCTGACACGCAGTCTGTGACCATTGTTATCCAATAATATCCCTAGCGTTGTATTTTCTTAGCCAATGCTATCCTATTCATGTATGGACCGTAATCTCCCGTGTGCATTTGTCTCATTACCAAAAGTGCCTCGTATTTTGTGAGACATCTCAACAGCATTCCTTCTTATGTTCGTTTGAATAGGTACCCTTCTACTAGGCTGAACTGAGTCGCTAACCACCGTAATGAGGTTCTTCTAGAGTCTGGTGCGCCTTTTGGGTATTCCCCTATCTGTAAAAATTTGACAATGTCGAAGGAACAATTCTCGATAGCCTGTTGATCCTCTGTTTGCACTAGGCGATAGTAGTAGGGTTCTTTGGCCTTTGGTAATACAATGGGTTTGATTGACTGAGTTCTAGGGCCCTCCCACATCGAGGCTAGCGTGGCGAGTGCGTCTGCCATTTGGTTTTCATCCCTGGGTACGTGTTTGAAGATGTGTTTGGAAAATTTTTGTGAGATTTTCCATACTACTTCCACTTAAGGATGGAGTGGTTCTTCTCTTATTTCCCATTCGCCAGTGTCTTGTTTAATAACTAGAGCTAAGTCTCCCACCACCGATACTTCTCTTACCCGTACCTTTCGAAGTGCCTTTAACCCAAATAGTTAAGCCTCATATTCTACCCCGTTGTTTGTTACTGGGAATTCCAGTCATTTGGAGTGTTATCAATACAACACCTAGGCCTGCTCCATTTCTGTTCATCGCACCGTTGAAAAACATTTTCCACTCTGCACTGGCATCCTCTATCAATGCTAGTTGCTCATATGGAAATTCTAGATTTCAACGTAATCAGAGTCCAATGGTTGATTTACCAAAAATTCAGCGACTACTCGACCCTTGATGACTTTTTTGGTCACATATTCGATGTCGAATTCAGATAGTAGCAATAACCATCGTGAGAGTTTTCAAGCTAGTCGTAGTTTCTTTGTCAACCAAACCATCGTTGTGCAGATTTTCTCCACCAAGGTGTAGCGTGACTCATACTCGAGTAATTTCTTACTCAAGCAGTACACTACATGTTCGCTTCTGTCTTCATGTTCTTGCACCAGCATGGCTCCAACCGATGACTCCTCAATTGCTAGGTATAGGATTAGGGGCTTTCTAAGTTCTGGTGGGTGGAGGATGGGTGGGCTTAATAGGTATTGTTTGATTTTGTCAAACGCTACCTGACACTGGTTGTTCCAAACTATTGGTTAGTCCTTTCTAAGTAGTTTGAAGATTGGCTCAGATGGCTTTGCTTTTATCAGGATCCATCTCAATTCCTTTTTGGCTGAATATATGCCCCAGGAGCTTCCCTGATGTGACCCCGAATACACACTTTTTTGGGTTTAGGCGTAGATTATACTTCTCGATTCTGGTGAGAAACTTATCTAGGATAGCTGGATGATCCTCTCTTGTGTTGGACTTCACAAGCATGTCATCAACATAAACTTCCACCTCCTTATGGATCATATCATGCAGGAGGGTTGTGACTGCCCGCTGATATGTTGTGCCAGCATTTTTCAAACCAAATGGCATTACCTTGTAGTAGTATACGCCCCATTCAGTGATGAATGCTGTCTTGATCTTGTCAGTTATAGCCATTAGTATCTGGTTATAGCCTGAGAAGCCATCCATGAAGGAATACATAGTTGCCCTTACTGCGCTGTCGACCAGTACATCGATGTGGGTAGGGGGAAATCATCCATTGGGGAGGCCTTGTTCAGATCCGTGAAGTCCACACATCCTCTGACCTTGCCATCTTTTTTTTCTACTAGGACAATGTTGGCTAACCACGTCGGGTATTCAACCAATTCTAAGAATTTAGCTTCAATCTGCTTTGCCAGTTCATCCTTGACCTTTCTACCCATTTAGGCCTTAAGCGACGCAGTTTTTGTTTTACCAGCTTGATTCGATGGTTAGTTGGGATACGGTGTTTCGCAATCTATCTGTCCACTCCAGGCATGTCCTCATATGACCAAGCAAATTCTACCATGTGATGTTTAAGTACATTCTTGATCTCTCATTTTTCTTCAAGAGTCAAATCATTGGAAATCGTCACCATTTTTTGTGACTCATTTGTACCCAAGTTAATTTCGTTTAATGATGTGTCATGAATGTTAAAGACATTATGTGTATGATCATATGAATGCATGGTTCCATCAGGCAGAACATCAAACAAGTAAGCAAAATTGTTGTACTTCATTGAATGAGCCTCATAGGCAAAATTGTTAAAGACATCGAAAATATTCATTATTATATCATCAATTTCCTCCTCCACAAGCGGAGGGGCTTTAGTTGTTGCAGTAGCAGGTGTGTTAGTGGTAGATTCTGCCTCAAGAGTGGTCTGCATCAACTTTTCTGTGAGGAGCTTGATAGTGCCTGGTAGGTCTTAGTCTCGCGCATCACCTTTCTTCATCAGCTTGTTAACAGCCTTGGTGAAAGCTGCCATTGCATCTTCCAGTATCCCACTTTTTTCATATTCCTCAGTTAGCGTTATTACCAGGGTTAGTTTCTCTTCCAGTTCAGCATCAATAGAGGACTCAATCAGCTAGCCGGTTGCGAAGTCAAACACATCATTGAATATTTCAAGTCCTTTGACTTTCTCCACATTCAAGATCATCTGTTATGACTCTCCCAGGTATGTCTTAGTGCCTTCTGCCTCGTAGACGCTTACCATGTTACAAAACATGGGCCGTTTGTGCTTCTACATTTTCATGCTAGGGGTGAAACCCAGACCCAATCCAAGTGTAATAAGAATAGGGCCGATGGCCCTAATAATCCCCTGATGATGTTTCCCTAAGCCTTTTCCAGGGATAAAACCTTGCTTCTTCATTTGAGTTCTCAGGCTCCCCCGGAAGAAGCAATATCCCTTCGGAGTTCCATGCCCCTTCTTCTTTTCTTCAATGGTCATTGCCACCCTTAGCCCTTGCATTGCTCTCTCCTCAAATGCAGTAGCTGCCATCATTGATTCCTCATCAACATCAATCGTCACCGGCCTCCCTTTATGAATAAGCTTTATCTTCTTGTGCAGAGTAGAAGGGACTGCCCCTATTACATGGATCCATAGCTTGCATAGAAGCAATGAATAAGTTAATGGAATATCCATCATAGTGAACTTCACATTAGAGGTCACTCCTCCAGTGGTGACCTCTGCTTCAAAGCTGCCTACTACACCCCTCTTCGAATCATCGTAGGCTTGGATCATCGTGTTAGATTTGGCTAGCATATCTAGGTGAGGTAGGATCTTAAGAGGATAGAGATTGAGAGCCGAGCCATCATCTACCATTACACATGGTATAGTGCAATCAAAAATTTGAACCTTGATAAATAGGTCCTGATTATGAAATCCCAGTTCCTGCGGTAGTTCTGACTGATCAAAAGTTATGGATGGCATTTGAGGGGGGACAATTTCTTCCCTGATGGAAACACACATCTCGATTACTGAGGTTGTAGGTGTGGCAGGCATTTCCATCAACCTCTTGACTAAACCCATCCTATGCTTTTGTGACGTCTCAAGCAACCTCCAAATACTGTATTTGGCTTGAGTTCCCTTCAACTGATTTACCAAAGGGTCTATGTCTAGCATGTCTCCATCTACCTTTGGGGGTAGAGGTGGCTCGGGCTGTTCCCTTGCTATTTCCTCTGGCCAGGAATCATTAAGCTGTACAGTCTCATCCCTTCTGAAAACTCTACCACTCCGAGTAACCCTTAGTACTCCATTCTCCATCACTCTTATTTCCCTGGAATTGACCCAAGGATACTAGTCATATGCATCCTCCGCTTGGCCACGTCACCCTTTCAACTTGTAAGAATCCAAGCTTACGGGCTTCTTCCCACCAAAAATGATCTCACCCTCAGCCGAGGTCCCTTCTTCGGGTTTCCTTTTCCTTCTCGATTTAGGGACATATGCATCAAGATTAATGGGCACCCTTGTTGGTGCTTTCCTGGATTCCACCTTCATTGCGTCCCTCTGTGGTTCACCTTCCTCTGTTGAGAACACTTCTACCAAAGGATCATCTTTGGTGCCTTCATCTTCATCAGCTACTGCATTCACCACCGGGTTAAACCGAGATAGCATTGCTAGTAGAGAATTAACGGGTATCCCTGATCCTATTGCGTGGACATTACGGTGTCTATTCATTATCTCCTTATCGAGATGATGAGCGTGAAAACATAACTCATCAAAATCTAGGACTACCAGCCTTGACAAATGATAGCGATACCAATCCCGGGATGCACCTATTATCAATTGTACTACAGAAAGCTCAGATGGTCTCGGCACCAGCACTAGATAGATAAACATCCACCTCTTTATGTAGCCGGTGAGCGATTCTCCTTCCCTCTATACACAAGCGAGCAGTTCTCGCATGGTTTGTTTCGGAGGTTCTAAAAATGCGAACTTCGTCTGGAACTGTACAGAGACATAGTTCTAATTGCTCTTGGTTTGAATCGACTGCATCTCATACCATTGGCTCGCCACTCCTGCTAGTGAGCACGGAAACAATGTAGTTATCATACTTTGAGAAAGGCCCTGGGCTCGACACAAGATATAAAACTTGGATAAGTGAGAAGATGGTGCCTCATTCCCATCAAAAACTGACATTCCAGCCAAGCTAAAATTAGCCCTCGAAACTTCTTCTTGTTCTTTGATCACCCGATTGCTTGACTCAGATTCAAGCATCTCCATCACATCGTCTGAGTCAATTCCTAACTCGATCGCTATCACATATTGTTCCCCTCTGCCGGTCGGTGCTTCTCCTTACTATTCTCTCCTTACGCGAAGGGGCGTAGGTTTCTAGCCGGTAAATACCGGCATCCCAGCAAGGTTAATCTCAATAGCTTTAATCCTACCCCCGCACCCTTGGTGGTTTGATTCTTCCTCCAGCATATTCAAAATCCGATTAGGATCACTTCCCGACCCAACGATCATCACAAATTCTCCAAGCCCTTCTGACAGGCTACTTAGGACCTTCCACTCTTCTAATCCTGAGTTAATCATTCCTACCCTCGCCTCAAAATTCGGCAAAGGGTTGTTCTTCGTGTTGGGCTTGAGTGCAAGTTCATGGATGACCTTATAGCCACCAGTTTCTGAATCGCTTTCAGCAACTCCTTGCAGTTATTTGTATGGTGTCCCGCGGCCACATGATAATGGCAATAATTGTTCTTTTCTTCCGGGCTAGGAGGGACATGCTTCTTCAAGCTCTCCAACTGATTAAGTTCACGCAGCTTGGTGAACAAGAATCCCAAATTAGCAGCATATGGCGAGATGCCATGATATTCTTCCTTTGGCAGTCTAACAGCAGCTACCTTTTCTTCCTTCACCAATTGTATTACTGGTTGCTTCGCCTTTACGTGCACTAGGTTTGAATCATTCTTCCTGTAATAGGGCTTAGCAACATGTTGCCCCGTTTCCATCTCTATAGCATTATAGCGTTCTATCTTCTCAGCCCGCACCAAAACTTCTTGATAACTATGGAAAGTCTCAGATCCCAGCCTCTTCCAGTAAGATGATAGTGCACCATCTAAGAGCTTTATGATCATTTTTGGCAAAGATAGACGAGAGTGTAAGCATACTTCCTTAGCCATCCATCTCTCGAAATAGGGCTTGAAATTCTCCCCCAGTTGTTACTTCACCGCCTCCAGATTTTGCATAGTAGTGATTATCAGAGTATTGAACGCATAGTGGTCCACCATTGCCTGGGATAGGCATCCCCAGTCATAGGCTATGTCTATCGGTAAATGACTATACCATTCATTAACTAGGCTTTCCAACATGACGATGAATAATTTGGCCATCATACAGTCACTAATCCTTAAAGCCCTCATCACATTTTTATAATGCGTGATATGCTCACGCGGATCTGTATTGCCCATGTACTTTTCAAACTGGGGCATAGTGATAAGTGTATAATTACACTTATTATCACATTAATTTTATACAATAAACACTGTAGTTTTAATCAATTTTATACTTCATATAAAAGATTTCATGTGGTATGTAGTTGTTTTTTATGCAAATGCAAATACTAGGTAAATCTTGGGAGTAAAATGAGCTAAAGTGGAATTCTATGAAAAAAGAGTGAAAAAGGTGCAAAAAGATGCATGGAACTTAAAGATTTGGCTTAGGATCGAAGCTGTCAAAGATCGATGAAGTTACAAGAAGAATTCTAAGTAAAACTAAATTCGCGGTCATGACTTTTTACTTCAGAAATAGAAGATTTCTAATCAAAGATTCACGGTCGTGACATGTGTATCGTGATCGTGACATGGACAGTTTTCTGGTATTATCTTTTTAACCAACAATCGCTAGATAAGCATGATCAACCACCATCAACTACCAATGAATAGACAACTATCAGGAGTCAACCAATCATGAAAAGGTGCTTATCCATTGTGGATTATATCAAAGCTTCTCAACCAATCACAATGAAGAGATGCAATCTTTCACCAATGGACACAACCCTTCGTTTGGATAGACGCAACCCTTCAAAC
>CATIWQ010010870.1:0-20932 GCA_949673415.1 Euphorbia schlechtendalii
CCAAAAAGATATGGAAGTGGGTGATTGTTGACCAGTCTAGGGTAAAGCATACGCGCTATATATCAATGTGATATTATATTATATACTATATATTAACTTATATGGTTAAGTACCATTCAGAATAATCTTGACAAACCCTAACGGGTGCAAGATGGTATCTGAATTCTAGATGTTAATCTATTTGGTTAAGTACCACTCAGGATAGTCTTGGCATACCCTAACAGGTGCAAGACAAAGCTTTCTTGATAGTATGCCGGTCGCACGACTTCACAGCATACAGAAGATTTGATAACCTTGTACAGAATGTGACCCGTTAAGTGCGAGTGGGAGATGTTAGAAATGCCCGATCCGCCCGTGAGCGGGTCAATCGGATCAAAGGATTCGATCCAATTTAGTTATGTAGACTAAATTGAAAGTTATAGAACTTAATGAATTAATTACAAATAATCAAGAGTTTAAGGACTTAATTGCAATTAGTCCATTTCAATTCCTATAAAAGGAATTCACGTGGAAAAGAATGTAACAGAATTCATTTTTTAATGAATTGAATTCATTATCAATTATTTTCCTTTCAAACCAAATACTCTCTCCCGGGTTTTCGTCTCGCAATGAAAACATCGCAAATCGATCGTTGTCGATCTTCGTCGCTGCAGAACTTGTGGATACATATCCATACCCCGACAAATTGTGAGATTGATCCAATTCGGCATTCAAGCGGCGTTCTTCGATCTTGAGCATATGGAAAAAGGTATTTACCGAATTCATTTCCGATTTACGTTTTTCTTCAAAAACAAAAAACACACGTTTTATTTTCCAATTATAGAATTCATTTAATTCAATTAATAATGTGCTGCCGACCAAAAATTTCAGTTCTGTTTCAATGAAATACTGATAGCTGAAATCGTTGTGGCTTATGTGAAAGAGAGGACAAATTTTTTCTTATCCGAGGCTTAAAATTTGAGTTTCGAATAATGTGAAACCAAAAAAGTCATAATAAATAAAATAATAAAACAAGAAAAAGAAAATTAAAAGATTAAAGGAAAACGTCGTGAAAATGCTCATGACAAGCATAGCTAGATCCAGTGGCGGAGCTAGAAGTCTACGAGAGTGCGAGCAATTTTTAGAGAAAAACACCTAACCAAATTTTTTTTCATGACATTGAAATATATCAATATATATGTATGAGTCAACATAAAAGCATAAGAAAATCCACTATAAACAAGCAAAAATTAACATAATCAAATATAGTTCAATTAGATCTAGATAATGAGTTCTACGAGTATCCATGTTTAGGTACCGGACAAGGAGAAATATTAAAAAAATGGAGTCAACTTGGAGTCCAGGTTAACATTGGAGTAAAAGAGCCTTCAAAATGCTAAGAAGGAGCTTGACTACTTTGTTATCTACAAAAAATTTTATTTGGTTGTCATACGACAATATCACCATCAACCGTATCATAATTTATGTCATATGTGCAACATTTATTGCTATATCTAAATCCTGAATGATCGTAGGTTCACGAAAACCGAATTTACTATCAATAATTTCTCCGCTCGAGGAAGGAATAGCCGTAAGCAATGGAGTAACAAATTCATTAGCATTGTTGATGGAATAACTATATTGTTATGAACTGCGATTACTTTAGCATTGGTTACCACAGCATAACAAAATGAGAATAAAAACGTGACAAAATAAAATGAAAATTCTTTACTATTCCATTCTATTCTGCTCACCGAACATAAACTATAAGCGGACTTCCATATATCAATTTTCTGTGCAAATGCTTCGTCACTGTTCCACCCAACATTCCTTTTAAGTTTCTATTATGCTTACAGGAGAATCTGATTGGGACCAAGTTTTGTAAGAATCATAAAGGAAAGAAAATGAAAGGATGGTAAATTAAAGGATTGTATTTGATGGAAATATCAAGGATGTAATATTTGTGTGTTTGGGAAGAATGAATGATTTTATAAAGGAAATGTAGTATATAATTACATATATAACCTTTTTGATTCAAATAAATATTAAAATATAATGGATATATATTGTAAGTAGACCTGTTCGCGGGCCGGGCGCGAGCCCGCTTCCATGGGCCGGGCTTGGACACGCATTTTTTTAAAAAGCCCGGCCCGAGCCCGTCAAAGCCCGAAGATTTATGGGCCGGGCTTGGTTTTTATATAAATACCCGAGCCCGGCCCAACGAATAATTTTATATATTTATACATTAAATTTTTTTATTATTTTAAGATTTTATATTTTATCCTATTAAATTTTTATACTTGGTTACAATAAATGTTACTAAATATTAAAGATTTTAAGTAAACAAGACGATTATATTTAAAATTTAAACATATTTTAACTTTTTTTATATTTTTTCTATTAATTTAATAAAAAAATTAATAACAAATAAAATATTCATGGGTTTGGGCCGGGCTTGGGAATGACCTTGTTAGCCCGGCCCAAGCCCGAAGTTCTAAAGTACGGGGTTGGGCCGGGTTTGGGTTAACTTTTTTGTAAAAAATCCGTCAAACCCGGCCCGGCCCGCCCAACGAACAGGTCTAATTGTAAGTTATAAAAAGTAAAAAATTACTGTTGTAATTCAATCCATCATTCCCAAAGATTCCACCAATTTAGTGGAATCAAATATCATGGGCGGAACATCATCCGGCCATTTACCGTCCAACGAATTGAAATTCACCGTCACAAGCGTTGAAAACCCCCTCCCAAGCAAAGGGTTTTGCTATTCCCTTTCTCATTTCGATTCAAAGCTTCTTTCTGTTTTGAAAAAATATCATCGATGGATCGTCTCCGATCAAGGCAGAGTCTCACTTTTTCTGGATTTACAAAATCTGAGGTATTCTCTTTTAGTTATTCATGTTTATCTGCTTTTCCCCTAAATTTCCATTTTCCCTCTTGATTTGATAGAAGATAAGGCGATTATTCCGTTACTTGTCTGTTGTTTTGGATAGGTTTTAGGATGCATTAATTTGGAATAGTATTTGTGAATTTGTGACTATGGGGATTGGTTATGTTTGCATAACCAGGAAAAATCTCTTCGAAATCGAAACTATTTATGGAAGTTTATTTCGATATTCAGCTGCTATGTTACTAATTTTGAGATTGCCTTCTATTGAAGATTGTGATTATCAGCACTTAAATGTCTGTTTTGATTTCTCATTGATTGTGAATGTTTAATATGAAAATTGCTTCACATGGCATTTATATTCATAATTTGAATGCATTGTTTTAGATGAAGTAAATTATATTCTTTTAGGTATTGCCCAAATTGCAATCTCATATTTGGGATTTGATTTTTCTCTTAGTTATTGCTACTTACATAGTTTTTCATGATTGGTAAATTTCATTTTGCCCCTTCTTGGAAATAGGTTGAGAAGATGGAGAAACTAATGAAGGACTCAACCGAGCCAATGAACAAAGATATTTTTCAAAAAATCGCGAGAAGTTTCAAGTGAGTTTCCACTTCACATTTATATACATATTTCATTGATAAAAATGTAATTTGGAAAATGTAACATAAAAAAATTCTCTGCATCCTATGAAGTCTTATTAAATGATCGAATTGCTGTGGTCTTAATTCAGTCGCTCTTCTGGTCGTGCTGGGAAACCTGTCGTGAAATGGATGGAGGTTATGAATTCTAGTCACTTTCGTACTCTTTTGCTTACCAATTTACTTCTGAGGTTCTTGTTTCTGTAATCGGTTCTTACATGCATCTCAGGTAGAAAATTGGTTCCAGAAAAAGCAAAACGATTTCCCGTTTATGGTGGATTCTTCAACTGATGCTTCAAAAGGTTACAATCCTTACCTTAATCGAAACAAGGGAATTGAAAGGTCCTAAGTTGCTTAATTGTGTTTCAGTTTCCTCCATAGTAGTTGAGAGCGCAAAGCGCACTCAAAACGCTAGGGGTCTCGCTTCTCTCTTTTACACAAAGCGCAAAAAAGGCGATCGCTCAGGAATAAAAAAGCGCACTATTTAGAAAATTTATAAAGTATAGGCATATAGCCACTTAAAACTTATAAATATTAATAATATTACATGTCTTAATGGTCCACAACAAAAAAACACAAGCCATCAAAATCCAAGAATAATTAAATCTAACTTTGTGCGCTTTACTTTTTCTCAGCGTGCGCTTTTTGCGCCTCTTTGCTTTTGCGCTTTAAGTGCAATATGCTTGTAGTTTCATATGAAAGTGTTGTTTTTATAGAGTAATTAGATGATTAGTTGTTTTTCTATAGATATATTCATGGTTGTGCTTATTACAATTATCATAATCTTGTAGATGATACTCCTATTGTCTGACTGCTGAAACTGTTTTTCTGTGATGCAGGAGATAAAATCCCTGATTTATCTGAAATAGAATTCGAAGCTAGATCGTCGAAAGACGGGGCATGGTACGAGAATGAGCATCTTTGTATCCATTCTATAGCTTGCTTAATAAGTCGAATATCGTATGGATTTGCAGGTACGATGTCGATAAGTTCATATCTCACAGATTCCTTCCTTCTGGGGAAGCGGTAAGTACTTAGATCGTGAAATATCGCGTCTTTTCTTCGTTTTTGCCTGTATAACGAGCATTACATTTAGAAATAGATGAAAGAACAAAAATACATAACACGCTTTTATCAATTATTAAAGGAAGTTCATGTTAGATTTGTGGGATTCGGGGCAGAGGAGGATGAATGGGTGAGCGTGAAATATTCAGTTCGAGAACGATCAGTGCCACTTGAGCATTCAGAGTGTCGAAATGTGCGAATCGGAGATCTCTTATGCTGCTTTCAGGTAACCTAACCTAAACTAAACTAAACTACTTATCATATCCTGTAAATCATCTGTTAAATAAATGAAAGTAAAACTTACATTATATTGAATATATGGTTGAATTAGGAAAGAAGAGATCAGGCAATATACTATGATGCTCATGTAATAGACATCGAAAAGAAAACGCATGATATTAGAGGTTGCAGGTGTCTCTTCACAATTCGATACCAACATGACAATACTGAAGTAAGTTGGTTAGTTAGTTAGTTTCCACATTTGGTTTATCTCTCTCGGTTTTCGAGCTAAATATAAGATTTTTTTTTGGTCTACTTTTTTTTGTTGGAAGGAACAAGTCCGATTGAGGAGGTTGTGTCGTCGACCAACAGATTAGGTTCGGAACAAAGAAAATGAATGAATGAATGTTCAGCCAATTTTTGTAAATGAGGCATTTTGTAAGCACCATAGCCATAGGAAGAAGCCTGAGCAGGATAAACAACGGAAATTGTTTTTTTCCCTTTTTCCTACTACATTGGAAAATTAAGTTAAAACAAAAAATTGAGAAAATGCATGTGGTTAACTTGAAATTTTAACTTGGCTTTTTTTATAAGTGCTTAAGGTCAAACAAACCAAAGACCTTACGTATCATCATGTATATACATTTATCTATGGTCAAATAAAAAAGTTTGCATTTTTGAAAAGTTAAACCAACTTGATTTTGGTACGTGACGTTGAGGAGATTAGATGGTCCACTTTTGTCAAGTTGATTGGAATTTTAAAAGTTTAAGGTGATTTCAGATTTTTATTGCTAAGTTGAGGAGTGTGTTAATGCATTTAGTCAAAAGAAAAAATGCATGATATTGAGGAGTATGTTAATGCATTTTAGCATCCACATTTAGTTTATCACAATGTTGTAAGACCCATCCCGGCCGATTGTATCAATAAAACTTAGATCTAGTGATAAGAACGGGTCAAGTGACATCAGAAACCCTTTATATAATCAACCAGTTAAAACCCCGTTGCGGTTGGATAAATCGTTGATCCGGTGATCCGGGACGAGTTAATGACTCAACAAAAATTTATCTTTTATGTTCTTACCATCTTTTAAACATTTGATAAAATTAAATATGAGTCTTGCTTTTTATATCATTTTTAATATCAAATTCAAAACTCTTAAGAGTAAAAAGTTCAATTATTTTTGTACAACTCTACTTTTTGTTGCTAAAAAAATGGTTTTAGAATTGTAATATTTGAATTTATATATAATCTTAAAATCAACAATTTTGATATTTTCTAATCTATATGACGTATATTTTAAGTTTTAGTTATAAATCAATTAATTTTTTCGTTATTGAATTATGAAAAATGTGAGTAAATATCATAAATAAGTATTTTAACACTAATTTGCATCTTATTTTGATGGAATTGTTTTGCTCTTGTGTGTTTAGTTAAGTTCCTTGAGAGACATGCTTGTGCAGTTTATTTAAATGAGGTAACGGAGACGTGGATATCTTCTCCACCCGGTTGTTGCCTATCCATTTTAATCTTGATACAATCCTTGTTTCCCTCAAAAAAGAAATTACACCTTATTTTTAGTGTTAAGTATTATTTTATCATTTACTACATAATTTTACACTACGGAACATAAATAAATAATAATTTTTAACATATTTATCTAGATCGGTGGAATCCAATTTCAACCCTGATTGACCAGTTACCTTCACCAAATTGAGAGGCTGAGCCGGTTTGACATCCATGGGTTTATCCCTCAGTTTTGTAAATTGAGTAAATGGATGTCATTAACTTGAAAATTTTAACTTGGCTCTTTTTAACTTGTCCTTCAAGGTCAAATCAAACCCAAGACACGCGTATCAACATGTGTACATTTTTTCATAGTCATTACAGCGACGGATTTCACTTGGATTATTATTAAAGCTCCGATGAAAAATCATAGAAGGTTTTGACATTTGAGATTGAATTTCTACCTAAGAGCATTTTTAGTTGTTACATAGTCAAAAATAAATAATTAATTAAAAATTGATTTTACACTAACTCTTTATTTTCTTTTGCCTATATGATATGACATAATAAAAGTTGAATATTGTTTATTTGATCATGTAAACAATCAAATGGAATGATAATCCATCAAATTAAATAATATTGAACACTGAATTACTTCATTTAGTTTGTAATTAAATATTTTATAAATAAACAAATTAGAAGATAGTGAGGCTATCATTATAAACAACATTGTCTATTTTTAAAACCATTAAGAGCATCTTTAATTTATAGTGGATTCTGAGATCATATGACATGTGAAATAGAAAACTACATTGATGACATGTTAATGGTTTTAAAAATAGACAATGTCTTTTAGGTTGATAATCACACTAGATTGCCTATTTCATTAATAATTGTATAATTAAATAATAAAAAAAACTTAATTATCAATTAAATAAAGTGTTTCAACATTCAATATAAAAGTGTTAATTAGTTTAATGAGTTGACATTCCATTTAATTGTTTACATGTAAAAATAAATAGACAATGTTCAACATTGTTAAATATTTAACCAAGTCTATTGATTCTTATCCTATTTCACATTATATTTTGAATAATCCATTAGTTATCTTGTAATTTGTTTTGTTGGGATTTTAACCTTCTATTTTGTAACTACTTAGCCTTTTGTTTTATTGTTATAAAAGGCAGTAATAGATCAATGAACAATATCATATTCTATAGCATAATTACTTTTCTTTTGCTTTTCATGACAAAATTTATTTTTCATTATATTGTTTCTTCATCTTTCAAACATATAAACACCAACCACATTATATAAGAAAAAGAAAATATAAGCAGTGCAAAATTAGATTATTATTGAAATATACTATATACTGAAAATGCTCAAGTACGTTATCAATGTAAATTTCTATTACACATGTCAATCCTAGAACCACTGTAAATTGAATTTGCTGTGATGTTATATTAATCATAAGCTAGAAAATTTTAAAGCGCAAGCTAATCTTTCATTCAATGAAAAACCACGTCATTGGATGTTACATGCTCGTAATCATGACACCAAACTGAAAGCAATTTGCAAGCACGCCTGGTTTATGACATGTTTGCCCGTTAATTGAAATTTTGGTGGAAATTTCTAAGACTTTTCACATACATACTCCACCCGGCAATACTAATTAATAATGCACTAAACATTGGGTTTGTTACAAATTTTATTTTTCTTTTCCATTTGACACCTAGCCATGGATACAATGAATTCATTTTTAAAATTTATCTCATTTGACTGGATAAGTAACATGTACTGTTTGTAATTTCAAGTGCATTCCCTTTTGAATGTGACATTTGAAGCAGACCCAGATCTTAATTTCAAACAATTGCAACACCAAAAGAAGAAATAAAGGCGCTTTGCAAAGAATGCTTTCTTTTTATAAACCTAAAGCGATGCAATAAGGTACTGTTCACTTCAACTACAATTCAATTAAATTTAATTCAACTATGCATAGTTATAAATTTATACTGAAATAAGTTCAATTCAGTTAAATTCAGTTAAGTTCAACTTTCGAGAGTTTAAAAGAACAGGGCCTAATTCTATATTACACATCATGTTAAGGCAATACTACATGACAGCAAGGAACCTATTAACAAGTGTATAACTTTTACATAGGCAAAATAATCATATTTTCAGCACTTGGCGAAAACCAATAATAAGCTATTTTTCAAGAGAAGGAAGACGTCTAACCCACGATTACTATTCTGTTTCTACCATTTTACTCTTCACCAATCATATTCCAAAGAAAACAAGGAAAATGTTATGTTTTCTGCAATATATATGTATGTACAGATTTACAAATTTTAATTTTTAGGCTTAATACATCACTAGGTACCTGAACTTGTCCCAAAAAACCTACTGCCCCCTGAACTTTCAAAATGATCCCGTAGCTCCCTCAACTTTAAAAAAGTGCACCACTTTGCTCCCTCAGTGCCACGTGTCAACTTCTGATTGGAGGGAGAAAATCAGAAAAATTGCATCTTTTAAAAGTCAAACCAACCAGAAGATGACACGTGGCATAGAAGGAGCAAAGTGGTGTATTTTTTGAAAGTTGAGGGAGCTAGGTCACTTTTTAAAAGTTGAGGGAGCTACGGGATCATTTTGAAAGTTTAGGGGGGCAGGAGGTTTTTGGAACAAGTTCATGTAGCTAATGATGTATTAAGCCTAATTTTTATACACCATCACGTAGTTCATATTTAGAACACCGCATATCTGTTATTTGCACATTCCGTACCATTTACTCAGATTTGTACTCGTACACGAGTTTATGTAACATAGCATTCAACAACAATTTAGATTAATTACATGGATAAAAAAAATAGGCGCAAGAAATCGAAAACTTTACCAGTCATACTAATATCCATATAGCATGCAAACATTGAGACGTACTGGGAACTCCTGAAAATACGAAAAACTTTATTGGATTACTAATTAGCAGTAGCAAAATCAAATAGAAAACCATGATAAACCAATATTTACAAGGGACTTACCAAACAAAAGACGTGTCCTCATTTACCAGTCATCACCAACTTTTTTAGCAGAAATATTGCAACATGATTCTACCTCAAACGATCATGACCAAAAAATATATTTCATGTTTCCACGGTAACAAATTCAAAATTATATACGCCCTTTCCAAAAATGTCAACAGATAAAAAGCATTTAATCTGGAAATAGCCAGCATCAGAAAAGGCATTAACTTTTTTCATTTAGCAGAGACAAATTACAAAATGTTACTCTGAGGCATACAGAATAAGTACATCTAAGCAGTAAGAGACCAGTGTCCTTAACTATAAAAAAGCGAATGGGTAACTCGACTCATCCTAATGAACACATGGTCTAAATCGTGGCTCCTAAGCAGGCAATGCAAAATAAAAGCTTTATGATGCAACTACGAAGAAAATTCTCAACACAAAACTCCCTACTGCCTTCTAATCAATGGCATCTGGCATGACTTCAATGTTCATGAAACAGTCCGACCATAGCAAACGGATGCAATATAAAGATTTTTGGCCCATTTCTCCTGCGGTTAAATGAATCTATATATTAAAACAGAAAAAAGGGAGGAAATTGCGTAACGTAGAATAAATAGTAAAATGGTAACCGATTGTGGGACGAACCTTGACATGTGTACTAGGAAAAGCAGATGTTCGAAGAGTTTCTTGGGTTTCATCTCCTGGTTTTCTTCGGGGAATACTAAGAATAAATGCAGCCTGGTCCCACGTTGCTGCTGTTGAAGTAATGCGGTAACCATTATCCCATCTCCTATGAATTCCTTCACTGGGATATAGAAAATCCAATTCCATGACCTAATATTTGGGACGGAAAGAGCTTGTTTAAATTATCTTGAATAGAAGGAAGCAAATAAATGTGGGGGCTGAAAAAGCCAATCAGACCTGCTCAGAAAAGCCAGCACCACGAGACATAACAATTGCCCATCTGGATCCGGCAGTGGCCATGGAAGTGACGTAAAAACCCTCTCTCCATTTTTTATTAATCCACTTGAAGGGGAATGAGTCGCTAACTTTATATGACTGCTGTAAATATTGGGTCCCTGAACTAAAGTGAATCAATAATTGCAAAGGTAAAGCCTAAAATCAAAGGAGAGCTACAATTATCTAAGACTCACCCTTCGACATCACCACCAATGAGCTTCCATTATTAGCTCCTGAAATAGCGCTGATGTAGTAGTTCTTCTCCCACTGATCCATTATCCATTCCTTCAAAAATACAGAATAAAAGCAAGATTACTTGCTGACTAACAAACAAATGGTAGAATCCTATTCTGATATCCAAAATGATGATGGCATAATGTGCATAGGGTGCAGATTAACAAGGTCCAACTTGAAAAATTGCACAATCTAGCAGGCAGCTGACACATATAGCTATTCAGAATATTGTAAATTGGAGTAAAGAGTACCAGATGATGTGAAGTGTGATATTTAAAAAAACATTAAATTATGATTGAGTAGATATGCCACAAGCGGCAACGCATGAAAGTAAGAGTAGAGGGAGAGGTAGACCTAAGATTACGTGGAGGGAAACTATTTCGAAAGACATGTGTTTGTTAATTATTGACGAGCATTTGGCATTTGATAGAGTTTCATGGCGTCATAAGATCCATTTAGCCGACCTAACCTAGCATGGCATTAAGGCTCTGTTGATTGATAATTTGATATGATTTGAGTTTTGTATTTTGCAAAATTTAATTTGCTCCTGACTTTAGTGAAAGACTACCAATTTCAAATCTATGTTTTGTGTAATACAGAAATGCAACAAAGGTTTTAAGTTCAACTGTTTTTAAGTGGAGCTGGATATAACTATAACTAGCATATCGGATCAATACCAACCTTGTGAAGAAAGTAAGGTGAAAGTTCATAAGTTTGCGCAGTAAAGCCAGTGCCAGCATCCATAATTAGGGCCCATAAGTTTGAGCACGAAGCAACGCTGCTAATAAATAACCCATCCTCGACTCCTTTTTCTATGTGTTGCGAAAGCCTCAAATCAGCCACATTATAGTGGTACCTAAAACAAGAAAGAAAGCATCAAACTTCTGTTGCGAGCACATGACTATGCTCACAATGTCCAAATCCAAAATGTATAATACCTCTGCTTCATTGGCCGGCGGGCATTGTAAACACTGATCCACTGTGTTGCAGGCATACCCATCCTGACCTTTTTCTTGGGTTGCTCATCTTCTTCCTCCTCCATTGTTAATCGTCCTCGCTTGTGCCCAACCTGATATATAAGCTTCATTCGGAAAAAACTCATGTTAGATCACACAAATAAAGGGAACGTGCAAAATAGATAAAACCATAGTTGTTAAAGGCGTGCCTCGGGCGCGCCTGACGTAGGGCACCACCCTTGGAGCCTCGGCATAGCACAGGCGGGGTGGTGTCCAACAGGCGCGCCTCAAGTGCGTCTTTGAGCGCCTAGGCGCGCCCACTGACGCTTCTATCCTAAGGGGTTTAATTTTGCATAATCATGTTTTTTACATCCATTTTTATGAGTTTTAAATTATAATATAAGGCTAGATATTCTTAATACATGTAAAATTTACATATATATATATACCTCCAACAATTCTATTTAATGGTTTTAACTTACTTTAATATATTTTCCATCTATTTTAAGAGTTTTAATAAAAGAAAAAAAGTGTAAGTATTCCTAATTCAATTCATTTCAAGGTTGGATTAATTCAAGACTATATATTCTTAATATAATATGTCAATTTTACATGTATATGTACCTCTAACAATTCTCTTAGCTCTTTTTTGTTATGTTATTGCATCTAACTTCACTTTGTGAAAAATATTTTTTGTAAATTTTTGGCGCCTGATGTACCTCAGGCGCTCGCCTTGACTTCGGGCGCGCCTTTGGGCAAGGCTAGCCCTCTTGCGCCTAGCGCCTCTAACAACTAAAATATACCTTCTGAGCTCCATCAGTGTTTATTGGCCGAATATCTGGATTGGGACCAACGATCCCGTCGAAAAGGGAAATATATTTGGCATAATTGGGTTCTTCGTCAAACTTTAAATTAACCACATACTCAACGAACTCTCGGAAAGGCTGAGGGCAGAAGCAACACAAAGTTTCTGGAGAAGTGGCCATCTTCTTCTTGCAAACTAGAAATCCTTTATTTTCTCCCTACAGAAATGCAAGTTAGTATCATTTCAAAAGATGCAATAAGAACAGACAACTCAATCGCAAATTCTCCGAACCTGATATCCTTGCCATGGCAATCGACCACGAAGAAGGAAAATAAGTGTGTAAGCAAGAGACTCTAAGTCATCTCTTCTACTGCCAGTTCTACCAAGATGAGCATGAACACTGGCATACCGAACTGTTCCTCTGCAACCGAGTGAGATAATACAGCACAAATGAGTCAAAATCGAATATATAAGTCCATATCCTAAGCTAACAGGCGGATCAAATGTAACCACTAAATACGGTATCATTTTAACCTGAAAACATCTGGACGTTGATCATACTCAACATGCAGACCAGTTGTACCATCTCGCCACTTGGTTGCTGCAGAATCGAATAGCCAAATAAATTTACCAATCATTACAGAACTCAAAAGGTGCCACAAGAGAGAAGATGAAACAACAATTTACCCAATCCAAGATCGACAAGAAACAGCTTTTTCTCTTTGGGACTTCCTGGTGGACCAAGCAAAAAGTTCTCAGGTTTTACGTCCCCATGCACATATCTGCCATTATACATCAAATCCTTCTATGATGAGCGAGCGAGATTATGAGACAAGATTACAATACGTCAAACTACTAGCCAACTAATATAGAGTTAACTTACAGAATGTTAGATATGAAACGGAAGTCAATTAAAGAACAATCGATCAGCAATCCAAACATTTACAAATAAGCTCTAACGTGTTGAAATATTATAAGAGAAAATAAGTATACTAAGACGATGCCATTTCATTTTCTTAGTAAAAGAAGAATACACAAGAAAATCAAAGCAAGAGAATTGAAAATAAAAAGGAAAAGACGAATCACCCTTTAGAATGCATCTTCTCGAGGATAGAGATTGCTTCAATGGCAATACATGCAACCATTTCAATTGACATCCTGAAATTCAAAACATAGAGTTAATATCAAACATCTTTCAATACAAATTGAACTTACAAAGGTTGATTCAACAATACAAAACAAAACAAAAACCCAATAGTTATTCGAAAGCCTATTTCAAGGGGACTCACGTATGAGAATTGTTATTCCAAACATCCCACAAACTTGGTCCTAGCATGTCCATGACCTGAATTAAATATTGGAAATAATAATAATTCAAAAGCTTTCAATTGATGTAAGATCCAAGTAGGCAACCAAAACCATCAAGACATACCATGACATAATAGTCACCTTGTTGACCCTTGTAGTGAAGTCGCGGCACACCATGACTACCTCCAAGGGCACTGCACAGGACACAATTTAGAGTAATTACCTTCCAGGAATAACTGCTACATATCATAAATGAAAAAACCTATCAACAAAAAAAACAGTGGAAAATGATAGGAATCTCACGTGTAAACTTGCCACTCATAGGGTGGCCCATAATTGCATCCTTTGCTATTTTTGTGCTCAAATTTAAGCGCTACCTATAAATTATACATAACATAGGCCTGTTACCTCATACAGAATCAACACCAATCACAATAAAAAGGCATAGCATGGATAAGAATAATAAACCTCTAAAGCTCCAGCGCCAGTTCTTTCACTTGTATGACTCACACGACGACCAACATAAACCTGTCCAAAACCTCCTTTACCTAATTTCCTATCTATTCTGTACGCTGGGGAGCCCCCAACCTGGACCTGTAGAGTATAGCCGATATCAATTTCAGCACTCCTTTTATGAATAGCAGCGTCACCACAATCATACCTAGTCTAATTTAACAAAATATCCATATTGCAAAATGCGTAGAGAATTTATCTAGCCAACATATAATGCAATAATATTCAGAATCTTTCCGTTCAGCACATCTCTACCACAATACTAATAAAATGTTTTAAGAAAAACTTAAATGACGCCTGAAAAATGAAACATAAATTCCAAAAAAAGAAAAGACAGAAAACTGTAAAACCATGAACACCATTAACTATACATAAAATAAACGATCAACTATACTAATCTCATTAGCATTGCAGCTTCTTATGTCAACCAATAACAAATTGAAAATAAAAAAAAAGGAACAATTTTAGACTGACCCGTCATTTTTTTCAACACCTAACCATGAAACATTAAAAAATGAAGATGCAAACAAACAAGTTAGGGGAGAAGAATAAAAAGCAAACCTTCTCAGGAAGCGGAGCAGTGCTTCCCTCGTCCTCAGCGCCGGGGCCCTGATCACCGCCGCTATCGTACTCGTCCATAGTCGTCTCCTCAACCTCCTCTTTCACTCCACTAGAAAGTTCCTCTAACGGTGTCGTTTCAGGGTGCAGAATATTATTATTACCATTAACAACGACGGCGCCCTTTATCCTCTTATTCTGGGCAGTTTTTGTCTGTGAGATGAACTCAATCGGATTCCGATTCGGGTTAGGGTTGTTGGACGCCCGATTTCCGCGTGGTCCGGTACGCAGTTCAGGCATGGTAGGAAGGAGTGAGACGGTGAAGGTAGTGGAAGATGCGGTCCATGAAAGTGCAGAGAATCATGAAGGTTCTAGAATCACCTGAGGAAATATCAATCAATGGAGGAATGAATGGACAGTTCCGGAAAGGGGAAATTAGGGTTTTGATAAGTGAAATTTTGGAGATCTGTGAAGGGAAGGAAGTAAAAAGGAGATTGTAACAGTAGAGTGAGAAGTATTATGCAGTGAGAAAAGTAGCTGTGCCTAATTTGTGTTATTTTAATCCAATTTCCTTTCCCCATGCGAGTCCAACGGCATTAATATCATCATCATGGCACAAAGGTAAGAATTTGTACATGGAGCAATTTTGTAAAGCCTTAAAATTGCAATTCTATACCTTTCCAAAAAATACTAGATATCAACTAGGTTATAATTGAATTGATACACTTTCAAAGCGGGAGTTTAAAGGACGGTTAAGGTGGCTGTTTAGTTGGTAATTATTGAAACACTGTCCTGATTTTATATAATCGGACGGTTAAGGTGGAAAGTATCGCTAAAACTTGTTACTAGAATCTTAAAAAGTGTCGTCAAAACCTAGAAAAATGTTACCGCATGAGTTTTTAACTTTATTAAATAAAAATTTATGTGTTAATTAAGTTTATTATTTTAATTCATTAATAAATATTAAATATATTAAAATATTAATTCACCTAGTCATAGCCTAGGTCTTGATTAATCCCCTCTTAGGCTCCCGAAGGCTCTAACCACCCGACTAGCGTCTAGTGCCTTTTAAAACAATGGCTGGAAACAAGGTTGTTAACGGGGTGGATTTAGTATTGGTGCTACAATTTCCATTCCGCACTCAACGATTTTCGGTTGCTGGTTCGGGGATTCCCCATTTAGTGTATTGGGAATTTTTTAACATTTCGTACCCATGCGGGTATTTATGGGTATCGGGTAATCCCCGCCCAACAATTTTAAGTGATGAAATTTTACATATACGGACATTGTTCATTTCCATATTAAAATGGTAAATTGTAACAAGTGAAAAAAATATCCTTTAAAATAATATTTAAAGCAAATAATAGATAGGGAATAAATAACATACTTTTTGATATTTTTCTTATAAGATATAGTTTATATTATCATATTATATATATAATACTTGGTATTTTTACGGGTATCTATTCGGGGGAGGTACGGCTCTACCCAAATTCGCTCACCCATCGGTTCGGATTCCACAGGTTTCGGATAATTCCCGCCCTGTTGACATCCCTAGGTGGAAGGTCCTAAATTTAATACCCAGTCCCGGTAAAAGGTTTAAAAAACCTATTCACTTAATTTCAAAATACTTATAATTTTAAGGTTGTTTGTCAATACCAATGTCACGTTAATTGAAGCAATGAAAATACTTACTTACCCTTATTGACTTTTGTTAATTTGAAAGTTAATTGAATATTTTATTATTTTTGTCATTTTCAATGTGCATTAAATAAGAGTAAAATAAATAAAATGTTTAAAAATGTAGGTTGAAAACTGAGAACGACATTTATTTTGAAATTTTTCTAAACTCCTCAAAAGATAATTATTTTGAAATGGAGGGATTATTAAGCTTAGTTTTTTTTACTAAAAATATGTCATTCATGATTAATTAGAAGTAATTACAGTTCTAATCAAAGATGGACAAGAATGAAGCCAAGTCCCCCTACTCGTTGAGGAACCAACTGCTCTAGCTAACAAATGTGCAGCTTGGTTTGCGGACCTATTAGCATAAACAAATCGTCAAGACGAAAAATCCCTAGCAATGTACTTATAATCCGAGAGAATAAAAACAATAGGCGAATTAAAAGTCAAACTATTATTTAAAGCATAAACGACATTCAAAGCATCTAACTCAAGAATAACATTATCGAAATTGTTATCTTTAAGCCAAGATAGCGCCTCCCTGCAGTTGATAGCTTCGGCCAAAAAAGTATCGCCACCTTCTTGTAGTAAGATCGAGCGAGCTATAATGACTTGGCCACTGTTGTCTCTAAGATCCAACCCGTGACCAATCCTATTACCGGACTTGAAATTACTCACAGCAATGTTGCACTTTAACTAGTTTAGCGACGGTTGGCACCAAATGGTTGGGGATGCTGCAGTTGTAGATGGTATTTGCTGTTGGTGAGTAGCGGCCTGCCATTCTGAAAGGTAACCAAGGTCATGATGAATAACATGAGTAGCGCTTCGAAACTTATTGTTCCATACTAAGTGATTTCTTCTTCCCCATATCGTGCATAATTGGCAAGTTGCTCTAATGATAGTATCATTGTTCTTAAAAAAAATCCAACTCCACCAATCATTTAAATTGTGAATCATTGTAGGCCATCCTTCCCCGAAAAGATCATTCCAAATTGGATAATCGAAAGCGCAACCAATCAATGCATGAAAAGTAGTTTCAAGGGCATCAACACATACCGCACATATATTGTCAACATCAACATACCTTTCACGGAGTCTACAAAGTGAAGGCAAAGAATTAGTGGCAACTTTCCATAGAAAATGGTGAATTTGCAGTGGAATTTTCATCTCCCAAATGTTACCCCAAACCGAGATAATGAAGTTAGAGGGTAAATTGACAAGATTTGAGTGTTGTAGAAGAGAGTAATAACATGATTTCATAGTGAATACACCAGACTGTTCTAGTCTACAATAAATTTCATCATTTTGATGTCTCCAGGGTAGTTGAATCCACCGAATCTACTATTGTTCATCATTCGAGAATAAGAAATCCAACAAACTATCATTCCTAGATCTGCCATTTATATCGATAAGTAGATTAAAGCCTCTTCAAAGCCCAATAGTGGAGTGGACTAAATAGCAGGTGCCGAGGATGACGGGAGTAAATTTTCAGACCATATGTTGACCTTTAGACCGTTTCCAATGCGCCAAGCCATGCCAAAATGAACAATGTCCCTAGTCACCAACAGACCCTTCCATAAGAAACTATCGTTCTCTCTGGTTAGCCTCAAATAAAGAGCAATGAGGTAAGTACTTGGCCTTAAAGACACGACTCAATAGGGACTCTAGGGATGAGATCAAACGCCTTACTTGCTTGGCTAATAAAGCCTTATTAAATTCGCGAAGGCTTCGAAAATTGAGACCACCCTTTTCCTTTGTTTGACAAAGTCTTTCCCATTTCATCCAACGAATAGACGATCCCCACCAAAAATTAGAGAAAATTTTCTCTATATTATCAATTGTACGAGATGGGAGAAGGAATACATGCATAGCATAGGGTGGCGAAGCTTGCGCGACAGACTTAAGCATAACTTCCTTACCCCCCGATATAGCTTTTTGTTTCGCCACCCTTGTACCTTTTTATGAACTTTCTCCACAATAAAACTATATGTGCCTTTTTTGGATCTACCGATTAAGAAAGGGAGACCCAAATATGTGCAATGGCCATCAACGATATTCACTGGCAAAGTGCATGCAACATCTTGCTTCGTTACTTCTAATAGCTTAGGACTAAATACAATAGAGAAATTTGACCTATTAGCATAAACAAATCGTAAAGACGAAAAATAATATGTATAAGCAAATATTATGAAAAAAATAAAATAAAATGTATTAGGTTATAAACACTGGAAAAATATATTTTTAACACTTTACAATGTTGGAAATGTTTTCAACTAGACACCAATGATTATTTTGCAACGAATAAATTTCATAAAATTTTATAAACTTTGTTTTTCAGTTGCATGGAATTAAATAAGAGCAAGTCCGGTCAAATTAAAAAAAATGCAAATCCACCTTTTGAAATGACAAAAATAATAAAAATTTAATTTCACATATTTTCATATGTATTTGTAAATAAATTGCGTAATTTATGTAACACCGCCTGATCGGGAGTATCACAGTAACAGTAACTATCAGTAACTTATCAATTTACCATATTTCACATTAATACTTAAACAAATTCAATTTCAATATTCATATACGAAAACTCCAAAAGCCTAAAATATGTAAATACTTACAGTAGTTATAACTCCAGATATTATCGAAATAAAATTCTCACTCCTCACACTAATTAGTACATGCCATTATTTTACAAACCAAAATGTTACATAAAATTTTTAATCCACCTTGAGTCTTTTCCCTTTTGTACTCTTCAAACTGATCCAGTTATATTACCTCAGTCCTCACTATCTTCAGAGCTTCTGAATCTGCGTGCAGAAAAAAACTACACGCTAAGCAATTTGCTTAGTGGTGTACACTAATTTCAACTCAAAAATGCTATCAAATAAAATACATTTATTTCTTTATAAAATAAAGTATATAAAAATAAAGTTATAAATATAAATCTAAACCAATTTTCATATGACAATTTGTAGATGGAAAACACAAAACTAATTTTATAAATCTCAATTAACTATAATAATAATTATACTAAATTATTCAAACTTAGAATCATGTTTGCCCAAAGTAAACTAGGAAGTGAACAACGGTAGTGGGTACGGGGGTGGACAAGCCCGAAGCCGAAGCTTCAATATCAATTCTTCACAATATCATATATTAACATTTATCGGACAAGCCCGAGCCGAAGCTTCCATATCAATAACAATATAATCAATATCACAATATCGGTCAAGCTCGGAGACAAAGCTCCATTTGTTTATACAGTACTGTACCCCCCTTTATTGGCGCCAATTTACCCGAACCTAATTTTCTACTCATTTACTAAGGGCAACAATTACACCAAAATACTTATAAATTCAGTATGATATTATTAATATATTTCAACACAAAATCATGTATTAAGGATCTCAAATTTTTAAATTTTCAATCCTTAAATATCAATAAACACAATAAAATTTGCATTCATGTTTTTCAAAAATTTTAGATTTCATGACCTGACTTTCAAAGCATTTTTCTCCATTAAAACATCTTCAAATCGAAAAAGTTAATTCTTAAAATACTTAGCCATACGTCTCAACTTTTCAATGCCACAAGAATCATAGAAATCCAATCAATATAGACCAATTTATACTCAAAACATTGAACAGTTTGCAAACTGGGAAAACTCCCAAAACATATTTCATGGTTCAACTTCAAACGGCAATTTCATGCAGAAGAAAACCAAAAGTCACAAAAGTTTCTTCTGAACATATAAAATTCAGTTTCTTCTAATATCAATAGAGTCAAGAATCGCTCAAATCAGAGTAGTATAACATGAGAAAACATTAAAACAAAAACAGAGGTGCAATTTGGAAAATTTCCAACATAATCGAAAATTTGAAATTAATGTACACAAACTTCTTTTAAGCTCTTTAACAGCCCTCTTCAACCTCTTTCCCCTTTGATCTGTTTATATTAGCTTCCTCTACAAAAATCATTATTACTTCTATCAAAATACTACTTAAATATACCTTTAAATACCTTAAATATGCTTAATCTATCATGATCTATACTAATGAAACCTTAATTTCACTTACCCCAATTCGGTTTACTGTTCATCAAGAACTTAGAATCTAAAATTCTCTTCTCCTAGCCTTGATTTACTAAAATTGATGATGATAGATGGCTTAGAGATCGATTTCTAACAAGAATTCGAAGTCGAAACGAAGAAATCAGAAGTTTTTAGATTGTGGAGTTTTGTAGGGAGGAAGAAGGATAGAACAAAGAAAAAGAAGGAGACATGCAGGAGGAGGATGAGAAGAGATGTATATAAAAAAATATATTGATAGTTAAAATGCCATTAAGTCCTTGGTAAATTTATTTATTAACTATAACATCCTTTCCCGATTAATTTGAACCACTTTCCCATATTTTAATTCAGTAAAGAATAACATATACATCTAATTATAAGCTTCCATAATAGCTTATATATTCTTTCTTGCATGAATTATAATTATAGAAATTTTCAGTCTCAAGTTGCATAGTTTCGGGTCAAAGTTTGACTGGCGATCAAACTTCGCTCCGTTTGACTATTACCGAACTTTAACTTTTTCTTATCAT
>CATIWQ010010876.1:0-22332 GCA_949673415.1 Euphorbia schlechtendalii
TTAGCTTTCACTTGCAAACCTTTACAACTTTACTTGTTTCTTCATCTTATACTTTCTCTATCGAAGTTTATGATATGTCTATGTGTCATAACAAGTAATTTGTCTTGTTTTCGTTTACATCAATTAAGTTGCATTCTTTCACATTGATTTTAAGAGTAGTTTCGGGGTTAACGTGTTTTGATAGTGATCATTGGATCTATGATTTAATGTCGTTTAGTAAGCCAACTTTTTTAGAATGGTAACTTGCTAAATGTGGTTATGTGAGAGCAACCCGTACTGAGCATAGCATTGATGTTATTCAGGTTTTTGTGAATTGATGCAAGTCATTTACCCTAGATAAGAAAAGTCATTTCATGTGTAACTTTATGTGCCACATAATTGAATCTTAGAGAGTGTAGAACCGTATTGTTGAAAGTCATATGTGTGCATTGTCTTGTCTTTGAGTCTTTGCATTCTCATCTTTCCAAACTAGTTTTTAGGAAAGGCATATCTACTCTACTCTACTCTTCTTATTTTCATATCTTTTCTACTTTCACCAAATCTATCTTCAAAATTATTTTAAAAAACCTTCGCATCATTTTCTTTTCGATTCCTGAACTAGTCCTTCCCTGTGGGATCGATATCTTTTAAAACTACATCGCAACTGTATACTTGCAGTTATCATCATTTTTCTATTTGATCAGGGGTATTGACAACACCTATATTTCACGTGAATAAGTTTTTGGCATCGTTGATATTTAGCCAAACTCTTCATGTAAAAGTTATTAAACTTATCAGTAGAAAAGTGGTGAACAATATTTAGGATCTAGTTTTTCAAGAACAAGCTTGATGAAGATGGTGTTGTTTTCAGGAACAAGGCTAGGCTTGTTGCTCAGTGCTACAATCAACAAGAAGGCATACATTATGATGAAACCTATGCTCCTATAGCTTAGCTTGAAGCAATCAGGAACCTATGTGCTTTCGCATCTCATAAGAATTTCAAATTATTTCAAAGGGATGTGAAGAGTGCATTATTGAATGGTTTCATTCAAGCAGAAGTGTATATATGCCAGCCTCTAGGCATTGAAGATCTGAAGAATCCTGAGTATGTCTTCAAATTGAAGAAAGCTCTCCACAGATTGAAGTAGGCTCCAAGAGCATGGTATGAGAGGCTGACCGATTTCCTTATCAGTAAAGGCTATGAAAGAGGGAAAGCAGATACAACTTTGTTTATCCGGAAAAAGAAAGAAGATGTGTTTCTTATCCAAATCTACATGGTTGATATCATTTTCGGAGCAACTAATGAGAAGTTGTGCAAGGAATTCAATAAGGAAATGAAGAGCGAATTTGAAATGTCAATGATGGGAGAGCTCAACTTTTTCCTTGGACTTCAAATCAAGAAGTGTGAAGATGGAATCTTCATTAGCCAAGCAAAGTATGCCAAAGAAGTCTTGAAGAAGTTTGATAGAGAACATTTGAAGCCAATGTCCACTCTCATGGCCACTGATACAATATTAAGTAAGGATGAAGCTGTTAAGCTTGTAGATAGCAAGTTCTATAGAGGAATTAGTGGTTTTCTCATCTACTTAATTGTTAACAGGCCTAATATTCAATATGTTGTGTGCTTTGCGCACACTATCAAGCTAACCCCAGAGAATCTCAATTAGCAGCTGCTAAGGGAATTCTCCGGTACTTGCAAGGTTCTCTTGATGTAGGCCTGTAGTATCCCAACAGCTCATATTTTACTCTTAGAATATTCATAGATGCTAATTATAGCAAAGACAAGCTCAATAAGAAATGCACCACAGGAGAATGTCATTTCCTTGGAGAATGCCTTGTCTCATGGTATAGTAAGAAGCAAACTTCTGTTGCGATGAGTGCAGCTGAAGTTGAGTACATGGTAGTAGGAATTTGTGTAGCACAACAGCTATGGATTAAGCAACAGCTAGAGGATTATGGTATAAGGTCAAAATGCCTTGAAGTTATGTGTGATAACAAAAGCGCGATTGACATAATCCAAGAATCTAGTTTAGCATATCAGGATGAAGCATGTCAATATAAGACATCACTTCATAAGGGATCATGTGCTAAGGGGAGATGTCAAGTTAGAGTATGTTCCTTTAGAAGAATAACGAGCTGACATATTTACCAAACCTTTGGCCAATGAGCAATTAAATGTTCTAAGGTAGCTTGTAGGAATGGCAAACCCCATTTGAAGAAAAATCAACAAATTTGGCTAAGAGTTGAAAATCAAGCCTCAACTTAGCCAAACGAGATATTAACTAGTTAACATCATCTATATTTTTAAGTAACGCTTTGACATTCAGTTGCATGGTTAAAACTCAAAAACCACTATATCTAAAGGATGTTTTTGAATTGGAACCATCTGAAATCAAAACTCATCATTTTACTATGTCGATTAAATCCTTGTTAGTCTTTGCATTTATTTTTCATCTTGTTTTGTGAGAGTACACGTATCTTTGTCAAGTTGAAGAGGCCTATAAAAGTTGAAGTTTGATGAAGAGAGAGGTTACTTGCAGTTCTGAATTCCCAATCATTTCTGCAAAAAAGAACCCTAATTCTTCCATCTTTCAATCCATTTCTCTCAACTAAAATGGTTCACACAAGGAAAACCCTAAAGCTTCAACGAGTGTCCAAGAAGAGTATGTTTACACATCGACGACATGATGGTGAAGATCGTGTTTCCCCATGGAACCATCTTGACGAAGGTTGATTGGTGATAAGTGTATAATTACACTTATTATCATATTAATTTTACACACTAAACATTATAGTTTAAGTCATTTTTATACTTCATATAAAAGATTTCACGTGGTATGTAGTTGTTTTTTATGTAAATGCATATACTAGGTAAATCTTGGGAGTAAAATAATCAAAACTGGAATCCTATGAAAAATGAGTGAAAAAGGTGAAAAAAGATGCTTGGAACTTAAAGATTTGGCTTAGGATCGAAGCTGTCAAAGATCGGTGAAGTTGCAAGGAGAATTCTGAAGAAAAATGCAATTCACAATCGCAACAATCATTCACGGTCATGACTTATTCTTGTTCAGAATAGAATTCTTCTAATCAAAGATTCATAGTTATGACTTGTATATCACGGTCGCGACTTGGACGATTTTCTGGTTTTATCTTCTTAACTACCAACCGCCAGAAAAGCATTATCAACCATCATCAACTACCAATGAATAAACACCTATCTGCAGTTAACCAATCATGAAAAGGTGCCTATCCATTGGGGATTGGATTGAAGCTTCTCAACCAATCATAATGAAGTGATGCAATCATTCACCAATTGACACAACTCTTCGTATGGATAGATGCAACCCTTTGAACTCTATAAATAGGGTTCTAAACCTTACAATTTCATGCATCATAGTGCATCATAGTGCAGTAATATAGAGGGAAAATATTAGAGTGCATGAGAGAGATATAGTGTGTGTATAGATATAGAATTCACTATATTCATAAGTGTTAGCGAGAAAATGTTTAAGTGAATTGAATTCTTGTTTCAATCACTAGATTTCTCTATATTCTCGAGCGATAGTTGTATAAGTGTACTTGCAAATCACTTATCAATAAAAGTTTTCATTCTTCAATATTCGTTTGTTCGATATTCGCAAAGAATAGCATCCTAGAGGAGGTTCTTTAATGGCCGAGAACGAACTCAAAGCAGATGCAGGAATTATGGGAATTGATGACTCCCATTAAAGAGTGGATGCGGTTTGATCAACTTTAGCTTTCACTTGCATACCTTACAACTTTGCTTTGCTTTCTACTTATACTTTCTATTTCAAAGTTTATGACATGTCTATGTGTCATAATGTGTATTTCGTGTTAAGTCTTTTATGTTAATCAAGTTATATGCGTTGGAGTAAATTTTAAGAGTAGTTTTGAGGTTAACAATATCGTGTATAATCACTAGATCTGTAATATAATGCTGTTTAGTGAGCTAACATTTTTGGAATATTAACTTGCTAAATGTGGCTATGTGAGAACGACCCGTACTAAGCATAGTATTAACGTTGTCTAGGTTTTATATAATCATCTTAATTCATTTGCGCTAGGTTTAGAAAAGTCATTTCATGTGTTGCTCTGTGGCGAATAATTCAACATCTGAGTATTTAGAACCAAGTCTGTTAGATTAGTTTAGTGAATCGTAACATATTTGTTGAACTTGCATGCTTTCTCTGCTATCCTTCTTTCGTAGGGAAAATCTATATATTTAGATTCTCTAATCTTTTATACCTATATTTACTCTTTCTTCATTCTAACCCTCCTACCCAAAAATATCAAATTTATTTTATTTTCTTTATTTGATCTTCCTTGTTGATCTTTAGAACTAGTTCTTACCTGTGGGATCGATATCTTTTAAAACTACATCGCAACTGTATACTTGTTGTTATAATCATTTTTCTATTTTGATAAGGGCTATTGACAACACCTATATTTTACGTGAAAAAGTTTTTGGCACCGTTGATATACAACCGAATCTTGCGAACAAACTATTAAACTTATAAGTAAAAAAGTGGCGAACATATGCTATGGTATGCACTCGGCCTGATGTCTCACATACGTTGAGCATCAAGAGAAGATTTCAATCTTACCTAGGTGAGAAGCATTGGATGGCCGTTAAAACTATCCTTATGTACTAATGTAAGACTAAGGATATGATTTTAGTATATGGAGAAGGTGATCTCACTTTGAGGGGACACATCAACGTAAGTTTTCAATTTAACAAGGATGATTATAAGTCCCAATCGGGTTATGTGTTTATTTAAATGAAGGGCAGTTGTTTGGAAAAGATTCAAACAGGATATAACTGCCGATTCAACCACAGAATCAGAGTATTTAGCTGCTTGTGAAGCAACTAAGCAAGCTATCTAGCTTAAGGGATTTATTGGTGATCTTGATGTTATGTCCAGCATTGTAAATCCAATAGTGGTCTATTGCGATAACAATCGGGCTATTGCTCAAGCAAAAGAACCACGGTCTGGTCATAGAAATGAACATATACTCAAAAAGTATTATCTCATTCAAGAGATAGTAGCCAGAAAAGATATAAATTTAGAATACATCTTGATGGATCAGAATCTAGCGGATGGGCTAACTAAGCCATTGACTCAAGTTAAACATGACCAACATGTTAATGAGTATGGCATGAGGTACATGGGTAATTAGCTCTAGTGCAAGTGGAAGATTGTTAGACATGATGTATGCCCTAGAGGTAATTAGGGTGATATATCTTTATTAGCTATAATGTACAAATAGCTTCGAATTATTATTAATAATAATTAAGGCATCTTTGTTGCTTATCAATGCTTTCTGTTTATTTATGTATCTCGTTGGTATCATATATGTATAGTATTAAATATGTATATGTTCATTGATGAGATAAAATCCATGACTACTTCATAACATAAAAGTGCAAGGACATAGTGGGAGTTATGTGGTGTGAGAACTGCATATACGTGTTACTATGAACAGTCTAAATATCCCTAGTCATGGTTTCATTGAGATTGGACATCAATAGAACGAATAGACTAGCATGTGTAGGCTTACTCATTTGATTAGATCTACATAACGGATCTCACAAGTAGAAGGTGGTACCTTGAGTTAACACATGAATGAATTCAGGTAATACATTGTAGACTGCTATAAGACAAACACTTGGAAATAACAATATCCATGTGTTGGTGTCATGTCTTATTGTAGTAGTAGTAGTACAAGTATCCTCAAACATGAGATACTGGTTACCTTGTGTAGGAGTTGCTATACTTTAGGTTATACTTATTCATACCTTGATGATCAGGATGACACGGGTGATTACGGGTATAGTGATGATCACATGTTGGTAAGCCGAGTAGTCAAGATGGGATCCATCTCTCCTAATATAGTTATATAAAGGGAGATGTACCTTAGGGCTCCTGGTTGAAGTGACACACTGATAAACCTCTGATCAGAGTGTAACATTGATTGAATGGGTTTCTAGGTAATCTTGATACATGATGGCCGAGTGGTGTTCTTCATGAACAATACTAATTTCGGGATAGTTACGGCTATTACATGAGCTGATAGTTAATCCGAACTCAATAAACTAGATGGTACATAACCTGATGGAATGAGTGTATTGTATTGGTTACTACTACAGAACCGAATCAAGTCACAAGCACGTGACATTCCAAGTATTGGGGGATCATACGTCTTTTCTAGAAAGCCCATTTGATCATCTACAACTATCGGGTTCCATATTGGTCTGGAACACTAAGCCTAAAGGTTCCTGGATGGGAAGCCAAAGTTTAGGTTAACCTCTAGCAAATCTATACTTTGGGATCTTATGAGGTCACACACTTTGGGTCTTTATCGGACTAAGTAAAGAACATGTAGACTGGATCTATGCCAAAAATATAAGTTGTCGAATTCGTTAGTAGAATTATTAATTGGTTAGACTGAATTAATAATTAAAGAGAATAAAGAGATAGTAGGGAAAAATTGTTAGACATGATGTATGTCCTAGAGGCAATTAGGGCGATATATCTTTATTAGTTATAATGTACAAACAGTTTCGAATTATTATTAATAATAATTAAGGCACTTATCAGTGTTTTCTGTTTATTATTGTATCTCGCTGGTATCATATATGTTTATACGCATTGATGAGACAAAGTCCCTAATTATTTCATAGAGTAAAAGTGCTTGGACTTAGTGGGAGCTATGTGGTGTGAGAATTGCACATACATGTTACTATGAATAGTCTAAATATCTCTAGTCATAGTTTCATTGAGACTGGATAGCAATGGAATGGATAGACTAGCATGTGTAGGCTTAGTCATAGTTTCATTGAGACTAGACGGCAATGGAACAACAGACTAGCATGTGTAGGCATACTCCTTGGATTAGATCCAAGCAACCGATCTCACGAGTAGAAGGTGGTACCTTGAATTAACACATGAACGTATTCTGGTAATACATTATAGACCAATAAAAGACAGATACTTGAAAATTACTATATACATGTGTTGGTGTCATGTCTTATTGTAGTAGCAGTACAAATATCCTCAAACTTGAGATACCGGTTACCTTATGTAGGAGTTGTTATACTTTGGGTTATACTTATTCAGACCCTGGTGATCAGGATTACACGGGTGATTACAAGTATAGCGATTATCACATGTTTGTAAGCTATGTAGTCAAGATGGGTCCATCGCTCCTGATATAGCAATATAATGAGAGATGTACCTTAGGGTCCCTTGTTGAAGAGACACACTCATAAACCTCTTATCAGAGTATAAGATTCATAGAACGGGTTTCTAGTCAATCAAGATACATAATGGCTAAGTGGTATTCTTCGTGAACAACTCTAATTCTAGTATAGTTACGACTATTACATGAGCTAACACTTAATCCGAGCTCAATAAATTGGATGGTACTTAACCTGATGGAAGAAGTGTATTGTATTGGTTATTACTGCAGAATTGGATCAAGTCATAGGCACGTGATGTTCCAAGTACAAGAGGATCATACGCCTTTGCTAGAATTCCCATTTGATAGTCTAGAGCTATCAAGTACCGTATTGGTCTGGAACACTGAACCTAAAGGTTTCCCAATGGGAAACCAAGTTTAGGGCTGACCCGCTATACATGGGATGGGAGTCTGTCACTCCCCCATTTTTTCCTATATATAGGTATGAAGCCTCTCATTATTCACATATTAGAAAAAGCTTAAAGCTATTTTTCTCTCTTATTTCTACTCTCCTCTTATTTTTTTGTTCGAGATACTTCACAAGTTTCTCTAAACAAATTGAAGAGTTCTTATAGACGGCTCTAACTTTAAGTGAGCCTTCAGGATTATTTTCGGGTTGATTTTTGGAGTACTCTAGCAGCTACTATCAATCAACGGGTTCTACTTCTTCAAGGTTTTGGTTGGTGAAGATCCGTGTGGATCAATCATACAGGCTCTCCTAGTTTGGAAGCTTGTGCTATTGGAATTACTCAAAGGGAACATCGCTTCCAAAAGAGATATCAGACACGCATCAACTGGTAATGCTTTAATCTTTAGATGCTAGGTTTCTTTTATATGTTTTATAAACCTAAAAGCATCTATGGAATGTTTTAACTTAGATTATATCAATCATTCATGCTTAGGAGATCCTTAGGTTAATTTTAAGTTTTGAAATTCTGCCTTGCAACGATTGCATGTTCAATTAGTGTCTTGATTAACCAACAAATATCAGAGCCTGCCTTATGCTTTGCATGATTGATTATAAAATGTTAAAATGTGATTTTCTATGAATTGATTAAAGTATGCTATGCATGACTTAGGGTTCAATTCCTGTTATAGAAAATGATGTGATAACTAGATTAAGGTTTTGCTCAAACTTAGTCTAGGTGATTGTCATATGAATTAGCAATTTTTTACCACACAGGTAAATACTTTAATTGAGGGTCATCCCGTACTTCACTTAATTAAAGAGCAAAATCTTTAAAATAAAATTATCAATGGTATTATGAATCAAAGTGCCTGTGATGATTTTGGCAAGGTATGGACAATGTTGCTCATTCACTTTAAGGGGGCCTCTCCTACCTGGAAGTCACCATCGGTATTAGATTCAGGAATACCCGAGGGATTGTTATGACTTAGTCGATTTCTAGTATGAGAATTAGATTTCGCATATGGTTTTACAAACGTGGTTTAAATTGTTAAATTAAAACTTATAGACATAGGTGTAAGAAATTAAAATATGGACCTTGTTTGTTTTGCATGCTATGTGGAGTCTTGGAATAATGAATGATTATGATATACCAATCAGAGCATGTTTCCTTAGAGTTAATAATTCCAAAGAGCTTGAAATTGTTATTTCATAATCGTATCCATGGTATAAGACCTAGACTATGGGGGGACCAGTTGTACCAATGAAATCCCTACAACAATATTAAGGCGGTAAAATGTCTTCCCGTTATAAGTTGTGATAAGAACCTTATAAAGGATGTAAGCACGTGTTCAACATGCCTTTCTCTTAACATGTGTTTGGTCATGAGACTAGATGGGGTTAATGCCTTAACCAAGAAGGGTTAGTTGACCATATTATGGGAGCTAATGCCGAGTTTGAGACACATTTGAGGAGTCGTACAATTGGGTATACATGTCTTGAAAAAGAGAACTCGAATGGATTAGCAATTGCGAGAGATGCAAATGGACTGGTTCCAAACATGGTTATCTTGTTATGGCTTAACCTGTGATAGTATGGGTCATGATGAGTGGCTATGGATGCTATCTACTAAGGAAAATTGGTTCAACCCAATTTCCAGAATTTGAATAGAAAGGGCTATTTAAATGTCGAGAAAAAAAGTAGGAAATATGTGTTAAATTAAAAACCTTATATTGAATGCATGTACATATTAACGACATCAAATATGACATTTATAACTTCAATGAGTGGTTTGAGACTGTTACAGGAGTTCTTTAGAACTACTACTTGGATTATGTTCTAACTAATCCTAGTCCCAAACACCCTGGTAAGAATGCTTTTACATGTGAGATGAATGATTACGAGGAGCACAAGGGAAACTAGAGTTTGTTGCAAAACTCATGTTAGACGATATGCTCCTAAAGTACACACATATATACAAAGGGTTGGACCTCGCAAACATGATTCATCATCTCAAGTTAGTGGAAAGTCTAGAGGTTGAACTGTTCCACAGTAAATTAAGGGGAGACACCTTAGTAGTAGAATTGGTCATTAACATATATGACAACTCAGAGAAATTGAGAGAGTAGGGAGTTGAGTATAGTGAGCAGCCTTGAAAAGCAATTAGGGTGATATATTTTTATTAGTTATGATGTACAAACAGTTTCTAATTATTAATAATAATAATTAAGGCATCTTTGTTACTGATTAGTACTTTTTGTTTATTATTGCATCTCATTTGTATCATAAATGTATATGCACATTGATAAGACAAAGTTCGTGATTATTTCATAGTGTAAAAGTGCATGAACACAGTGGGTGCTATGTGGTGTGAGAACTGCACATACGTTTTAACATGAATAGTCTAAATATCCATAGTCATAGTTTCATTGAGATTGGACATCAATGGATTGGATCAACTACCATGTGTAGGCTTACTCCTTTGATTAGATCCAAGCAGCTGATCTCATGAGCTGAAGGTGGTACCTTGAGTTAACACATAAATGTATTCGGGTAATACATTAGAGACCACTATAAGATAAACAGTCAGAATTACTATATCCATGTGTTGGTGCCATGTCTTATTGCAGTAGCAGTACAAATATCCTCAGACCTGATATAGCAGTTACCTTATGGGTTATACTTATTCATACCCTGGTGATCAAGATAACATGGGTAACTACTTATATAGCGATGATCACATGTTGGTAAGCTGTGTAGTCAAGATGGGATCCATCACTCTTGATATAACAATATAATGGGAGATGTACCTGAGGGCTCCTTGTTGAAGTAACACACTCATAAACCTCTGATCAAAGTATAAGATTGATAGAATGGGTTTCTAGTCAATCAAGATACATAATGGCTGAGTGGTGTTCTTCGTGAACAAGTCTAATTCCAGGATAGCTACGGCTATTACACGAGCTAACACTTAATAAGAGCTCAATAAACTAGATGGTACTAACCTGATGTAAGGAATGTATTATATTGGTTACTAATGCAGAATCGGATCAAGTCATAGGCACTTGAGGTTCCAAGTATCGAGGGATCATACGTCTTTGCTAGAAAGGCCATTTGATCGTCTAGAGCTATCGGGTTTCATATCGGTTTGGAATATTGAGCCTAAAGGTTCCCGGAAGGGAAACCAAGTTAAGGATTAACCTCTAGCGGCTCTATTCTTTAGGATCCTATGAGGTCACACACGGTGGGTCTTTATGTGACTATGTAAAAAATCTATAGACTGGGTCTGTGTTGAAAATACAAGTTGTGAAATCAGTGACAAGAATTATTAATTAAAAGAAATTATGAGAAAATAGAGAAAAAGGTTGCTCGAAGAGAGTAAGGGATTTTTCTCGTTGCAAGTGGGACCCAAACGAACACTTGTTGTTCGAAATGGGGCCTGCGTAGCTATCCCATGAGCCAATGGGCTATAGGCCGTAAGGCAACGCTTGCATGGCCTGCGTGCACAAGCCCACTACTCGCTGTATGGGCTACGTGCAAGCCCGTAAGCTGGGCTTGAGAGAACGCTCGCATGCCGCAGCTTGCGGTACAAGGCAAGCCCGTTAAGGCTCGGGCTTGCCTTGTGGCACCCTCTGGGTCCCTATACCCCCACGGATGACCTGCTATACATGGGGTGGGATTTATCCCTTCCCATGTACAATTATAAGGGGAGTTTATCACTCCCCCGTTTTTCCCTATATATAGGCTTGAAGCCTCTCATTATTCACACATTAGAAAAAGCTTTAAAGCTATTTTTCTCTTTGATTTGTACTCTCCTCTTCTTTTGTTGTGCGAGATATTTCACGAGTTTCTCCAAAAAAATTGAAGAGTTCTTATAGAAGGCTATAAGTTTAAGTGAGCCTTCGGGGATTATTTTCTGGTTGATTTTTCGAGTAGTCTAGCAGCTGCTATCAATAGATGGGTTCTACCTATTTAAGGTTTTTATTGGTGAAGATCCATGTGGATCAATCATAGAGGCTCTCATAGTTTAGAAGCTTGTGCTATTGGAATTACTCAAAGGGAACACCGCTACCAAAAGAGAGAGTAAGCTCGCATCAACTGGTAATGCTTTATTAATCTTTAGATGCTAGGTTTCTTTTATATGTTTTATAAACATAAAAGCATCTATGGAATGTTTTAACTTAGATTATATCAATCATGGCATGCTAAGGAGATCCTTAGGTTAATTTCAAGTTTTAAAATTCTGCCTCGCAATGATTGCATGTTCGATTACTTTCTTGATTAACCAAAAAATTACACAGAGCGCAGCAAGGGAATTTTTCCCATTATGAGTGGGCCTCAAATGAACACGGGGTGGTTCAAAGTGGGGCCTGCGCAGCTCCCTCATGAGCTACAAGGCTCGCTGGCCACAAGCTTGGGCTTGCCTTGCTAAAGATACGCGGGTTAGCCCATGGGTCATTATGACCCGCGCGGCTAACCCACTAAGATGGAATGGGATATTCCCATCCCACCTAGTTTTAGAGGGGGATTCTAACACTCCCCCTTTTCCCTATATATAAGCCTCCCCTCTCGTTATTCTCAACTTACACACACACACACACACACACTCTTTAACTTAGCTTTTCTCTCTGAGTTCGACATCTCTCTCTTCGCTCGTTGTGTGAGATTCTCCATGAGTTTTTCCAAATAAATGAAGAGTTCTTTTGAAGGCTCTTTTTAATTGAGTCTTCTTAGTTTATTTTCGGGTTGGTCTTCGAGCGGTCTAGCAGTTGCTGTTTACTAATGGGTTCTTCCTCAACGAGGTTTTGGTTAGTGAAGATCCGTGTGGATCAATCATAGAGTCTCTCCTAGTTTGGAAGCTCGTGCTAATGAAGTTCTACCGAATTTCTCTAAGGTAATGCTCTAAACTTAGATTCTAGGTTTCTTTTATAAGCTTTATAAACTTAAAAGCATCTATGGAATGTTTTAACCTAGATTATATCAATCATGGCATGCTTAGGAGATCCTTAGGTTAATTTTAATTTTTGAAATTCCTCCTTGCAACATTTTCATGTTCAATTACTATCTTGATTAACCAGCAATTATGATTCTTTCTATTGGTCTGAAACAGCTTAGTAAAAACAACAAAGGGGGGTGAATTCTTTACTTAGTTCTTTGTAGTGATTATAAAAATTCTTTTCCAAGTTTAGTTTTTACATAGGTGTTGAGTGAAACGTGATGAGTTTGGTCTAAAAACTATAAACTACTCAGCTTCACTGACTCATTTTATCTTCAATCACTGCTGAGTACTTTACTTAGCTCTGATTTGATTTTCAAGCAAAACTGATAAAATAGAGAGGATGATGAATGAGCAAAACACAATAAAAGCTAGAGATAAAGGTTCAAATTTCAACACCTGAGATTTTATCCTTGTTCGACCCCGAGCCTACCTCCAGTCCTCGGATTCCTTTCCGAGCTTTAGTCCACTAGTGTTTTCCTTTCTTCCTTAGGCAGAGAAGTCTTTACAAAGGGTAGACGCCATTACATAAAGTACCTATCTTTCTAACTACCACTCAACCATAGTTTAGATATCCTTCCTAAACTATCACTCAGATTTTCAAATAGAAATTATGAACAAAGGATTTCAACTTATAAAATACATTGAATCCTTTACAATGTTAAATCTAAAGTGATTTTTCTCTATTATAAACTGATCGGAAGATTTGTGTTTGCTTTATTTCTTGATTTTGAATTTTTGAATGCCGGGAATATTTTGACAATATTTCAGCTCTTAAGAAATTCAAGATTATTCATTAAGTTTGAATGTCGACTTTAGTCTTCTATTTATAGTTGAAGTTCTTTGAAGTAGCAATTGCAAACTTCTCATTCAGACTTTGTCTTCAATTTCTCTTCTCTTCATATCTTTCAAATTTTCATGTTTGAAATAAATTCTAGGATGTTTAGAGATAAAGATTTTGAATGTTGAAGCATGATATTAATCCGTTAATCTACATGCGTTAAAAACTCATTTTTGTCAAGCAATATGTTCTAATAGAGAGGCACACAAGATGCAATGTGGAAGCTTGCAATTTGTTGATTTGCTAATGTTGCAGAGTTGTCCGGGGATATTGAGAAATAGCGCATGTTAGAGGATTCCTTTTGTCTTGGACTTTAGTGAGGAATCTCCAACATTCCGTACTGATACCTTTTCGTTATGAGAACCACTTGAATATCTTTTTTAATTTTAGTGCCTTTTCTCCTAATAAGCATCAAAGGAATATTTCGTTCCTCATAAAAACCGTTAAAAGCATTTGTGTCATATATTTCTCTAAGTGTCAATTAACTCAGCTTTTACAATTAAAAGCTTACTCAGCTTTGCTGAGTCTATATCTTGTAAATTACCTAGTACTAGGCTAAACTCAGCTTTTCTTACTCTAAGCCATAACTTAATTAATCACTCAATAAACTTATTTGTTTCCCTTACAAATACTCAAGTAAACTTGATTAATTAAGAGTCTACTTAGTATTCAATTAATTTCACTATCCTAGACAGTTTATTATATCTAAAACATTTAAATATAATGAAGTACTATTAACTTGGATTCAACAATATCCCCCATTTTGGAATAGATAACAAACTAAGTAGTAGAAGAGATTAACTAAATAAATAGTTTAAAGATATAGAGATACCTGAAACATGATATAAGACTCCCCCATGCTGAGTGAACTCCTCAGTTAGTGTGGACTCCCCCATATAGAGTGGATTTTCTTCAATCAACTTAACTCCCCCATACTTAGAGAAATTTTCTTCAATTTGGGACTTTGTCTTACTTTAGCTTTTCGTGTATTGGTCTTTGCATTTATTCCTACAGCAGTTTATAGCAGAAATAAAAAGCATACAACAGCAGATAAGAAGTTAATAAGCTCTTAACTTGATAGACATAAACTTGTAATGTTATTAAGATCAAAATTAGTTAGTACACAAAATGTGTTCTGAACTAAGTTTACAAGCTAAATTCTATTACAGTTTTCTAATCTATTTGCATGACTGAAAGGGAGGATATCTAGGGCTTTTGGGATGATTTCATTGGTGGTGTGGTTAACTTTGATATTGTTATTATTGTTGACGTTGATGTTGAGATTGATGTTGAGTAGAGGGTGGATGAGTTCGCTTCGGTAGAGATGACTTATACTGATTAGCAGTTCTTTGAGCATCTTTAGCTACCATCTCCTCCTTTGTTATCTGCCCATTCACAATTTGTTCAAGAAAGATATTGAAGTAGTTAAGGGCATAGTGAAAGACCTCCTGCTTTCCAATGATCAACGGAGAAATCTTTTGCTCTAGCATCTCCTTTCCCTTTATAGTAAGGAAGTCTTGGCCGTTCACCTGAGTGAGAAGAAAATGATGGCACTTGGAGAGATAAGCAATTTGGTCAAAACCTTGGCAAGAAAACTATTAAAAACACTACAATAGAACTCTAAAATCTGAGGTGGATAACATGATCTTCAACTTAGCTTCCATATAAAGAACTCTATTGAAGACATAAACTTTGCGGTAAAGTCAATATCCCTTGCATCATGCATCCAAATTGTCATCAGAGTGTCTATATTCTTCCACATATCCTCAATTCTAACTTTAATAACATTAGGTTTTTTATGCATTGAGAGACCGTTGTCCAAGTCTAAAGACTCAGTCAGTTTCGGGTAGAGTTTTCCCATGGCCTCAAGAAGTGCCTCTTGCGCCTTTTTGATAGAGTTGTGTGCATTATCATTGATATCTTTGCAAATAGAGTCTAACTTATCAGTAAGGGCATCTATGTTTAGCATAGGCTTGTTAGCTTCTTTGGCAACTTCATCAACGGTCTTAATTACCCATCAATCGTCTTGTCATAATTCACCATCAGCTTGGACATGCTCTCCATCAATTTTTCCATGTTGTGACCGATGTCTTTGGTGATTTCTACTTCCTTTAGCACATTATCGATCTTCTTATCACTGCTACTCTTTATTTTAGCTTATTCTTCTTTGAACTGATGAAACTATGTAGCTTGAGTTACAATAGTGGCATTCAAGCTACTTAGCTGTTCAGCAGCAACATCAATACTTCCCTTTATCTTTCCTACTACCGTATTAGCGAGAGTAATAGGCGTGGGGATAGAAGTGATATATGCACTGAGTTGAGCTACAGATTCAAACAGTCCGGTGAGGATCAAGGCCATCTTTTCCACGAGACTTTAAGCGCTCTCCTTTGCCAAGCGGTTGCGAATCGCAAACAAGCTTCCTTGAATCTTTTCAAACTCCTTGAAGTAGATTGATTTAGAAAGAACACTTGAGTGCTCATTAAACTTTGGTAGCTTATTCTTTGGTTTAGCAGACAAGTCCATCAATTCTTGAGCTAGTAGCACTTGGCTTACTGCTCCATCTAACTCAGCGCTAGTTTTGAGAGTTGGGAATTTCTTCCTTGCCAACTCTCGAATCTGAGCCAAGATGGCTGAGTCAGCCATGTCCTCTTAGATTGGCTTATTGTTGGAGGGAGATACTTCATTGGCTTTAAAATTTACCTTAGTACCTTCCTCACTTACTTTTCCTTACTGAGTGAAGTTCTCAGCTTCAATAACTTCTCTAATCAGAGGGACTAGAGGGGTAGTTGATGATTTTGAAGAAAGGGTAGGTTCATAGGTAGTTTGTACATTTGAAGAAGGGTTTGTTTTAGGTTTTTTAGGGAAAGGAATGATGGCAGTTTGAGGTGGAGAAGGAGGAGGTGAAAAAGAATCTTGGGTTTGGTTAGGAGAAAAAGGATAAAATAGGGAATTTACAGTGTTTGGTATGTGAGAAGGGGATTTTACAGAATTAGGAATTTGGGAATTTACAAGGGAAGTAGTTTTAGGGTGTATAGAAGAAATGGGTGAAGGATTTAAGAGAACTTGTAGGTTAGCTGATTGACCCAAGGATGGGTTAGCTTCAGGGGGTTGGTATGTTGGAACCAAGAAGAGTAGATTTTTCCTAATTAAGGATTTCAACAATTTCACCAGCATCCTCATCACTGCTCACCATTTGAATATTTTTCTTTAGTGGATGATTGGTGGCAGTCCACTTGCGTTGGGTGCCTTTAACCTTGGTAATTACATCTTCAAAGTGAGTGATAGCACCAAGACTGATGGTTCCAAGGTTCTCTTTGCCTTTCTTAGAGTTCCCCTATCCATCATCCTCTTCAGCGACTTCAAGTTTGCGCTTCCTCTAGCGCAAAGTTTCCTCTGCTTCTTTATCATCCTCTTCTTCCTCATCCTGTTACTTGGCGAGTCTTCAATTTCATTTTCTTTCTTTGCCTGGCTATAGGCTAGGCAGGCGTATTTTCTACCCTTGTTTTTTTAGGATTTTTCTTACCCTGGAAGAAATGGCTCTAGGTTTTGGAGAGCTAGGAGCAAAAGTGGTAAAAATTTGCTCGAACTTGGCAAACAGAGGGACATTATCATTGGTGTCCTCATTGTGTTCCTCAAAATCTAACATAAAGTCATCTTCATCCTCCTTCAAGACATCCTTAGGGAACACAATTGGTGCTACCTTAGCCTTTCTCTTCACATCTTGGGCCTTGGTGTACCTCATGTGAACCTGATCCTGGAAGAGCTTGCTAAAATGAATTATTGTTAGCATCTTTCTTCAATGGGATCACCGTAACAAACTTGGACACATCCATGTGCATAACCTTCATCAAGGTGGTGATCAAGTAACCGTATTGGTAGATGGTAGTAACTTTGGTCAAATGATGAAGGATCATCATAGTCCAATTCATTTACTTACCTACCATATGGTATATCACACATCTCTCAAAATAAGTGCAGTTAGAGAGGGAGTCCGTTTTGGGCAGTAGCAACTTTACAACGAGCGCATAGCAAGCCCTTACTCTCTAACTCATCCCTGACGTAGATATCTCCCTGGATCTATAGTCTACATTGAGTTCCCAATTCCCTAGGACATCAATAACTTCTTCATCGCTAGTCTTCCTCAGCATAATGCCCATGCATGGCATGTTGAGAAGACTTCCCAATAGCTTGGAGTAGACTAGGTGAGAGTTCCCATCAATCTACATCATAAGCACATCATTGAACTCTTGAATGAAGTACAGGTTCTCATAGAAACTTTTGATTAAGCCAATGATGGCTAGTCCATCAAATTGTAGAAATCACTGAGATTTTGCTGCTTGATGACTTTATATAGGATCTTGTTATTCAATAGGCCCTCATACTCCACTTCATACACTAAGCCAAAGTCACGGTTTGATCCCCATTCAACATTGGTGAAGACTGTTCCAAAGGGGAAAACAATCTTCTCCTGCTTTCCTTCTATGTTCAAATACATACTCCTCTTGAAATTTCCTTGAAGGAAAAAAGTTCTCTTGGTGATCGTCATTACAAAAGAAAAGGTATTTGAGAGAGAAGAGAGAAATTAGGGTTCTTTTGTAGTTGAAACAATTGGGATTTCAAAATTACAAGTAACCTCTCTCTTCATCACATCGCAGCTTTTATAGACCTCTTAAACTTATAGTGATACATGGTGCTCACAAAATAGAAGATCAAAATCAACGCTGAGATTAACACTAAATTAGCCGACAAAGTAAAATGGTGAGTTTAGCAGCAGAAGGTTCTAATTCAAAAATATCCTTTGAATAAAGTGGGTTTTTAAGTTTTAACCATGAAATTGAATCTCACAACAACGTTAATTTAAAATATAGATTGTGTTAAATACTTGTTACCTCATTCGGTTGAGTTAAGATTTGATTTCCAACACTCAGCCAAAATTTCTTGATTTTTCTTCATATGGGATTTACCATTCCAATAAGCTGGCTTAAAACATTAAATTGCTCCTTGGCCAAAGGTTTGTTGAATATATCAGCTCGATATTCTTCAGAAGCAACATACTCTAGTTTGACATATCCCCTTAGCACATGATCCCTTATGAAGTGATGTCTTATATTGATATGCTTTATCCTGCCATTTTGAACTAGATTATTGGATAGGTCAATTGCTCTTTTGTTATCACACATAATTTCAAGGCATTTGACTTTATACCATAATCCTTCAATTACTGCTTAATCCATAGCAGTTATGCTACACAACTTCCTACCGCCATGTACTCAGCTCAATAGAAGTTTGCTTCTTACTATACCATGACACAAAGCATTATCTAAGGAAATGACATCCTCCTATAGTGCTTTTCCTATCAAGCTTGTCTTTGCAATAATCAGCATCTGTGAATCCTCTAGTAGTGAAATCAAAGCTATTGGGATACCACAGACCTGCAACAAGATATCCTTGCAAATACTGGAGAATTCTCTTAATAGTTGCTAAGTGAGATTCTTTGGGGTCAACTTAATCACGTGTGTAATAGCACGCAATATATTGAATGTCCATCATACTATTAGTTAAATAAAGAAGAGAGCTAATAATACCTCTATAGAACTTGCAGGTTAATTAAGATAGTAATTGAACATGCAAACTTGCAAGGCAGAATTTTAAAAATTAAAATTAACCCTAAAGGATCTCCTAAAAATTTTCATGATTGATATAATCTAAGTTGAAACGTTCCATAGATAAATATAGGTTTATAAAACTTATAAAAAAACCTAGCATCTAAGTTAAGGGCGTTACTATTTGATGTGTGCCTTCCTTTGGTGCGGTGCTCCCTTAAAATTGTACTCCAGTAACACTAGCCTCCAATCTAGGACAGCCTCTTTGATTGATCCACACAAATCTTCACCGACCAAAACATCCCATTGAGGAAGAACCCGTTGGTAGATAGCAGCTGCTAGACCGCTCGAACACCAATGCAAAAATATTATTGAGAAGGCTCTTTTCAAAATAAAATAAGCCTTTAAAAGAATTCTTGCGAGGTTGGGGAAACTCGTGGAGGATCTTGCAAACATCTTGTGTAGAAAAGATGTCGAACTTAGATAGAAGGCTGAGCTGAAGTAGTTTCAAAGGGAGAATGGGAAATAATTTTTATAGTGGGAGGGGAGTTCTCAATTAGCAATGTGGGATGGGATTTCTCCCATCCCATAAGCGGGGTGACCATGCAGAGGTCCAAGCTCCATGGGTTAACCCGTTGCACAGGTGGGCTGTGTGTAGCCCTCAAGGAAAGCCCTAATAGGCTTGCCTTGTACAGCAAGCCTAGCTTGCGACCATGCTAGCAGGCCTACGTAGCAAGCTCGCGCAAGTGCTGCTAGGTAGCGCTTGCGAGCCTACTGCCCGATAGCATGCGTTGGCCTAAGGCCAACGCTTGCTAGTGGCCCGCAAGCAATTTTGCTCGTGGGGCAGCCGTCGCAGGCCCCACTCATAAACAACCTATGTTTGCGGGGCCCACTCGCAATGGGAAAAATTCCCTTGCTACACCCCGTGTAATTTTTCCAAAATTCTCCTTTAACCTTTTTAATTATTAATCTAGTCCAACCAATTAATAATTTATCCAACAATTTCAACATTCATTATATTCTCGGCACACACCCAGTCTATAAGTTCTTTACTTAGTCTAGTAAAGACCCAAAGTGTGTGACTTCATAGGATCCTGAAGTATAGAGCCACTAGAGGTTAACCTAAACTTGGCTTCCCATCCGGGAACCTTCAAGCTCTGTGCTTCAGACCGATATGGAACTCGATAACTCTAGATGATCAAATGGGCTTTCTAGCAAAGGTGATACTCTAATTGTCATGTGTTTGTAACTTGATTTGGTTCTACAATAGTAACCAATACAATACACTCCTTCCATCAGGTTAAGTACCATCCATTTTATTGAGCTTGGATTAAGTGTTAGCTCATGTAATAGTCGTAGATATCCTAGAATTAGACTTTTTCTCGAAGAACACCACTCGCCATAATGTATCAAGATTGACTAGAAACCCATTCTACCAATCTTATACTCTGATAAGTGGTTTAAGAGTGTTTCTCTTCAACAAGAGGCCTTAAGGTACATCTCCCATTATATCACTATATCAAGAGCGGTGGATCCCATCTTGACTATTCAACTTACCAATGAGTGATCATCACTATACCCGTAATCACCTGTATCATCCGAATCACGAGGGTATGAATAAGTATGACCCAAAGTATAACAACTCCTACACAAGGTAACTAGTATCTCATGTTTGAGGATACTTGTACTACTATTGAAATAAGACTTGACTCCAACACAGGGATATAGTTATTTTCGAGTGTTTATCTTATAGTGATCTCCAATGTATTACCCGAATATATTCATGTGTTAACTCAAGGTACCACCTTAAACTCCTGAGATCGGCTGCTTGTTGCGAAATAAGTTACAGACATAGGAGAAACATAGGGGAGGAGAAGAAAACATATTTTATGTATAAATGAAAAATAAGTTTTGGGACTAACAAAACCATTCAAGGAAAAGAAAATTTTGAGGCCAAAACTGTACTATTTTCCCAAAAAGAAATTCATGGGAGTGAAAAAGACTGGATTTTTGACCAATTCGCAAGGCCAGCCGGATTTGGAAATCCATAAATGACTTGGATCTTACATGAGCCTAAAAATAAGATGACGCCTGGAACTAATATATACATACATTAATGAATAAATTATATTTTACCTTTTACAAAATATAAATTAATTTATCATTCATTATAAATGGATTAGTGATGTGAGTTTTAATCCAATGGTAATAATTATTAGATAAAATAATCTATTTTGGAAAAAAACAAAATCAACTTAAAAACCGTAACAAAATAGATAAATTGATTTCACGTATTTCTAAGTGAAAATCAGACCTTTTTTAATGAATTATAACAGATCTGTAAATACATATCTATCAAAGAGTTGTGTAACAATTACTTGTCCAATTCATTCGGTAAAAATCTTATGAATGACAATAACCTTCATTACCATTTACCACAGCATTTTTCGGTTTGAGTCTTGTAAGTTGGACATTATCAATAATTTTTAAAAATCCAATGCTTATTTTCAAATAATATCATTATTTTGTAACATACACAACATTTATGATATTCTACATGTACACTGAGATTGCAGGTTTGCTCGGGCTATTTAGGATAAGTTGGATCCATCCCAACACCGTGGTAGGTTGGCAATAAGAGCATAAACTAACTAGATATTTCTATAATTCTTCCCCTAATTTTGCAATTACTTAAGCCTTTAAGGCACTTTTTTTAACAAAATAAAATGAAATCTATTCATTAAGGAAGAAAATGGGTAACACAAGTTTGGAGGGTGAGTCAAATAGTCACCCGAAACTTCATCAACAAAAACTGCTCTAGCCAAAGAATGAACCACAACATTTGGCCCTCTACTAACAAAGCTAAATAAACAAGAGCTAAAAAGATATGCAAGCATATTACAATTTACAATCCAATGACAGTTGAGGAAAAATAAACGAACTCTAGTCATAATTAATTAAAGCATTCAAAGATATCATATCAATCTTTATCATATACTTTCATCTAATGTATTTATACATAAAGTATGTTAATTTGTGAATTACCCTTGGGTTGGACAAGAGTCGAGATATTCAATTAGTGTGTATATGTATCAGAAAAACTGAAATAATGTATTATGTTTGTTGAACAAATTATGCAAAATCTAAAAGCCGTTATTAATAACAAATTAAAATTTATCCAAAAACTTTGTTAATAAATATTTAAAAAAGGATCGAATTCAACTTTTACATACATAGCGATTGT
>CATIWQ010010885.1:0-22939 GCA_949673415.1 Euphorbia schlechtendalii
GGATTGTCGATTCCGGCTCTCCTAGATATGCCTTAGTGCCTTCCACCTCGCAGACGCTTACCATGTTACAAAACATGGGCCATTTATGCTTGTACATTTTCATGCTCGGTGTGAAACCCAGACCCAATCCAGGTGTGACAAGAATAAGATCGATAGCCCTGATAATCCCTTGATGATATTTTCCCAAGCCTTTTCCAAGGATGAAACCCTGCTTCTTCATTTGAGCTCTAAGGCTTCCAGGGAAAAAACGATATCCCTTTGGGGTTCCACGCCCCTTCTTTTCTTCAATAGCCGTTGCCACCCTCAGCCCTTGCATTATTCTTTCCTCAAATGCGGCTGCTGCCATCATTGATTCCTCATTAGCCTCGATCATCACCGGCCTCCCCTTGTGGATAAGTTTTATCTTCTGATGTAGAGTGGAAGGGACTGCCCCTATCACATGGATCCATGGCCTTCCCAAAAGCAACGAGTAAGTTACTGGAATATCCAGCATAGTGAACTTCACATTGGAGGTCACTCCTCCAGCGGTGACCTCTGCTTCAAAAGTGCCTACCACCCCTCTCTTCGAGTTGTCATAGGCTCGGATCACACTGGATCAGATTTGGCGAGCATATCCTCCCTTTGCCCTTGAAAAGGTAGGACCTTAAGAGGACAGAGAATGAGGGCTAAGCCATCATCGACCATCACGCATGGCATTGCCAGGTCAAAAGTATGAACTTTGATGAATAAGGCTTGATTGTGCAACCCTAGCACCTGCGGCAGCTTTGAGTGATCAAAAGTTAAAGAGGGCATTTGAGGGGGGGCAAATTTGTGATTCTTGCTAAAAAATTAGACCGAATTCCTTCCCCAATTGCAGTGCACATCTCAATCACTAATGTTGTGGGCATAGTAGGCATTTCCATCAACCTCTTTACCAGGCCCATTTTGTGCTTCTGAGATATCTCGAGTAGCCTCTAGATACTGTATTTGACTTGAGTCCCTTTCAACTAATTATCCAAGGGATCTATATCCAGCATGTCTTCATCCACCTTTGGGGGAAGGGGTGGCTCGGGCTGTTCCCTTACTATTTCCTCCGGCCTAGAGTTATTGAGCTGTACAGTCTCATCCCTTTCGAAAACTCTACCACTCCGAGTAACCCTTAGTACTCCATTCTCTATCACCCTCGTTTCCTTAGAATTGACCCAAGGGTACTTGTCAAATCCATCCTCCGCTGGGCTAAGTCACCCCTTCAACTTGTAAGAATCTAAGTTTATAGGCTTCTTCCCATTAGAGATGATCTTTCCCTCAATCGAGGTTCCTTCTTCAGGTTTCCTTTTCTTTCTTAACTTAGGGATATATGCATCGAGATCAATGGGCACCCTCACTGGTGCTTTCCCTAATTCCACCTTTAATGTGTCTTCTCGTTGTTCACCTCCATCTGTGGAGAACACTTCTGCCAATGGATCTTTCCCCATGTCTTCACTCTCATCGGACATTGCATTAACCACTAGGTTGGACCTAGATAACATCGCAAGCACAGAATTGGTGGGTATTCCCGTTCCCACTACATGGACGTTACGATGTCTGAATGTGAACTCCCTGTCGAGGTGATGAGCATTGTATGATAACTCATCAAAATCTGGTATAATTAACCTCGCCAGATGGTAGCGGTACCAATCTCGGGATCCCCCTACAATCAACTATACTGTAGAAGGTTCAGATGGTCTCGGCACCAACACTAGATAGATAAACATCCACCGCTTTACATTGCCCGTGAGCAATTCTCCTTCCATCTGTACATAAGTGAGCAGATCTCGCATGGTTTGTTTTGGAGGTTCTAGAAATGTAAACTCCATCTGGAACTCTGTAGCAATGTAGTTCCAATTGCTCTTGGACTCAACCGACTGCATTTCATACCACTAACTTGCTACTCCTGTTAGTGAGCATGGAAACAATATAGCTATCATATTTTGAGACAGGCCCTGTGCTCGACATAGGATATAAAACTTGGACAAGTGAGAAGATGGTGCATCATTCCATTTAAAAACCGACATTCTGGCCAAGCTAAAACTGGCCCTCGGGACTTTTTCTCGTTCTCTAATCACCCGATTTCTTGACTCGGATTCAAGCATCTCCATCACATCGTCTGAGTCCATCCCCGACTCAATCGCCATCACATACTCCTCTCCCTCGCTAGCCGGTGCTTCTCCTGATAGTTACCTCCCTACTCTAAGCGACGTAGGTTTCTGGCTTGTAAATACCGGCATCCTAGCAAGCTTGATCTCAACAGCTTTAATCTTACCCCCTCACCCTCGGTGGTTTAACTCTTCCACTAGCATCTTCAAAATCCAATTAGGATCGCTTTCTGACCCAACCATCATCACAAATTCTCCAAGCCCTTTTGACAAGCAGCTCAGGACCTTCTACTCTTCTAGCCCAGAGAACCATTCCTACCCTTGCTTTAAAATTCAGTAAGGGGTTATTCTTCAGGCTTGGCTTAAGTGCAGGCTCATGGATGACATTGTTAGCCACCAGTTTCTGAATAGCTTTTAGCAGCTCCTTGCAGTTATTTGTGTGATGTCCCACAGCCACATGATAATGGCAGTAATTATTCTTCTCTTCTAGCTTGGGAGGGACATGCTTCTTCAAGCTATCCAATAGATTAAGTTCACACAGCTTGGTGAACAAGAATCCCAAATTTGCTTGTATGGTGAGATGCCATGATATTTTTCCTTTAGCAACCTACAAGCGGCTACCTTCTCTTCCTTCACCAATTATAATGCTTGTTGCTTCGCCTTCACCTGCACCAAGTTAGAATCATTCTTCCTGTAATAGGGCTTAGCAACTTGTTGCCCCGTTTCTACCTCCATGGCATCATACCTCTCTATCTTCTCAGCTCGCACAAAAACTTCCTGATAATTATGGAAAGTCTCAGACCCCAACCTCTTCTGATAAGACGATAGTGCAACAACTGAAAGCTTCACGATCATCTCTGGTAGAGATAGGCAAGACTATAAACGTACTTGCATAGCCATCCATCTCTCGAAATAGGGCTTGAAGCTCTCCCTTTATTTTTGCCTCATTACCTCTAGATTCTGTATAGTAGAGACCATCAGAGTATTAAAGCCATAATAGTCCACCATCGTCTAGGATAGACATCCCCAATCATAGGCTATGTCCATCGGTAAATGACTGTAACACTCATTTACGAGGCTTCCAAACATAATGATGAATAATTTAGCCATCATCCGATCACATATCCTCAAAGCCCTCATCACGTTATGATAATGCGCGATATGCATGCGAGGATCTGTATTGCCTGTGTGCTTTTCGAATTGGGGTATAGCAAAGGTCAACGGTAAAGTATCCTCATCCCCAATTATGGGCTGCACTGGGATCGCACCCCTTCACCCCTACAAATGAGTGGCTAAGAACTGTCTCTAGAGTTCAACCATTCCAGGTTGTTGAAGGATATTGTTTGGGGTCTCTGAGAAGCCCCCATCTTGTGAACTCAGGTAGTGCTGCCCTTTACCCTGAAAGGTATGAGAAGGTCCGCCCTAGTTGGGCATTATGGGCTAAGCCACCCCTTGAATAAAGGGAATATAACTAGAAGAGGGCCTAATTTCTGAAGGCCCTATCATCCTTGGTGTAAATGAAGCATACCCCGGTTACCCCGGGAAGAACTGGCCACCCACCTATGGCTCATACACTGTCTGCAGCTAACCTACCTAGAGCCAAACTGATAGAAGTTAGGGGTGCCTGTTGCAGAACTTGGAAATATAATGGCGGAAGATGACGGTCCCCCTAGTAGGATTATGCCATCGACATTTGGCTCCACATCATTTACCCTCTACTCGAGCTGCCCAGTTCTAGTGTGGCAGTTGAGGATTGACATAAACTGGTCACTATTGGCAAAGGCATTCATTGCAATAGCAATCTCGGTGCTCACTGACTATTGGTTAGCTTGTGGGTTCTGACCTGCCCTAAGAGCCTGATCATTGGTCACATTCTCTTCTAGTTGATGAGCCATGTTACGGAAGCTATGTCGAGTGTTTTGTTCTGAATCTAAGCTAGAGTAGGTGTACGAAACTCCTTCTTGGTGAGCCGTGGTTGGGGAGATGCGGATTAGTCGGGGAGAAGCCTTGTTCTAAGCCTTTTGGTAGATAGGCTTTTCTTGGCTGAAATACACATGAAGATTATTAGGGAAATCATGTAAAATCATGATGTGTGATTGATGCGTGAAATGTTTAATGTTATGGCTACGGAAAAAAGGTTAGCGTGCCATGATGCGAGAAAGAAATCACTCCCAAAAAGAGCAGAATCATTAGTCCATGCGTTAAATGAAGGTCCATTAGTTTTGAGATTCATACTCTATCCTAGGGATAATGTGAGATGAAGTGACCTAATTACCTGTGTGGTGATAAGTCAAAGGTTCGAGAACTAAAGTTAGTTCTCTTGGTGTTCGGGTGACCAGTGTGACATACCCTAACGAAAAGTGATCTAAAAATGTATGGAAATAACTACCATATGCAGCATATAGATAAATGTTTTGTTTCTTTTGCCCGATTGGGGTAAGGTCTTGGATGTCAATTGACATCATCAAAAAAGGTATGTAGTGATGCGTGAGTATTTTGGGTGAAAAGTAGGGTTCTAGAGGTAAGTTTTACCTCCTATGAGCCTAGGTTAAGACATCAACTGGGATATCCTTTAATATGGTTTGTGTTCATGTTTGCCTCGTGTAGGCTTTTGGTGTGTACAATCACCCTGGCAGGGCTATAATTCGGATGCCAAGTGGACATCGCATAAGGACTTGGGTAGGTTTATTTTAAGAATCGGACATCATGTGGACATCGCACTAAAACTTAGGTTAAATGATGCTACATTAATCTAGTTAGTTTCATGTTATCCTAAGGTGACACGATCTCAAGTGTCAACTAAGTCTTAAGCATGAAGGAAATTAGATCATGTTTAATATTATGAGTGTATGCGTTCAAGTTTCTGCACTAAGATTCTTGGTTAGCATGGCACATTTGTACAATGCATGATTAATAGGAAAGCGGTAAACACTTGGCACATAGTACATAATATCTTTCTTCCAACCATACAACTCCTGCGCATAGGGTTTTTGGCTAGCCTCTATCCTATGTTTGGTTCATCTTAGTACCGTGAGGATACTAAGGAGTGCACTTGCAGGGAAAATATAATGCATGATCACGTGTTTGGGTAACAAGCTAGGGAAAATGCCTATGGCTTATTTACATGAGGGTTTATAAATGGGTTGCTGATGCAGAAGGTTCTTATTGCACTGAAATAAACTCTAAGCCTCTTCCCAAATAGGTTCTAACAAGGGAGGTACATGCGATATGGCAGCAAGTGCTCCACTCACTTAAGTACTATCTTTTCTCAGGGAGGTAAATTAGTACAAGAGAGAGCATCGCGGTAATAAGGGTACCTTAGACTTATGGGCTAGTCCCTTCTATTGCAATGCGTTATTTATGAATAAGTCATAATTAAGAGAAAATGGAATAATGTGATCAATAATTTTTGGAACTTATCCAAAATCTAAAACCTTTGAAAAACAAGTTTTTAGAAAAATCCCTAGCGGAGTTGCCAATGTGAGCGGGCGACACGGAGCGGTGGGCCGAGAGCGCCATATTTCATAGGCGTGGTCCACCAGGGTGTTTGAAAAAAAGGTGCACTATGTTAGGGACCTGGGATAAAGGATGACAGAGAAGGCGAAAATAATTTTAGATCAGTTCGAACCTGAATCCGCCATCTATTATTGTGGAGTTGCCATCTGGATTAGCTCTTTCCAGGAATTAGAGTCCTGTGAGGCTTAACATCTGGGGGATGGCCCACTAAGATACAGAGATTTGGTTTCGGGATAAGTTGTTTATTTCTCCTTATATCACATTATATTACATCCACAGAAAACCATATTCTATTAATTGTGCACATTCACGCTTAGGTCATTTTTTACATTAAATGCATGATTCATGTACTGCGAAAATAATAAACCATCCACAAAGTAGTAAGTAAATGCGGAAAATAAATGCGAAAAATAAAGATTACAAGGCTTTCAAAAATCGGGGGATGCAACCACCCGCTGATCTATTAATTACATTTCCCAAAAAAAGAAATTGCGATACCCGAAGGAAAATTAAAATCCTAAACACCGAGGATATCACAAATATGTTCGAATTTGAATTTAGCGAGGCCCGTGTGGCCTAAAAAAATCAATCGTGATAATGTGTTTGTTATTTAAATAAAACAGTTCATTTTATTAGCAAGTTAGTTGCTCATTTTAATTAATGAAATTGCTCACGTGGTAAATTGGTGAGTGCTGTTATCCAGGAATATGTTTTATTCCCTTCGTGGTACATCTCCTTTTAATAAAGAAAAATAGATGAAGAAGAATTACGACATTTGATTAAAAAAAATCCTAGGTTGACAAATGAAATAAGAAGAAGAAGAACACTGAAAGCATAGAAATTGCAGTTCTAGGAATTCAAAGGCTTACCCTTAAGGAATGAATCCACTTCGAAGATATCCCATTGGATTTTGAAAATCCTCCTCATCTATTAGTTTAGGTAAAAATTGTTGTTGTAAAAGTCCAAAAAATCTTCGTTTAGTTCTTCGGAATTCTAAAAGCTATATTTTGTTTGTAAATTTCTCGGGGCCCCGATTATCGAAAAAGACCCAACTATTTATAGGAGAAATCTCAAAAATCCAAAAAGGTATGTTTTTCCAATGAGGGGTCTCATCGAAAAAAAGTTCGGCGAGGCTCCTCGCCGCGTCCTTGGCGAGCTCGCCAAAGTCCTTGGCGAGCTCACTAAAGACTTTTGGGAGGAATGCCTGGCTAAACCTTGGCAAGGCGTGCCCTTGACAACGAGTTTGGCGAGGCATGCCCTCGCCAATGAGTTTGGCGAGGACAGCCTCGCCAACGAGTTTAGTGAGGCCTGCCTCGCCAAGGTGTTTGACGAGACGAGGCCTGCCTCAAGCCAAGGATTCAGTCTCCCTCTATTTTTTTGAATTTTTTTTATGTATATTTGTATTTTTTAATTAATTTTTTAATTAAAAGAATAAAATTAAATAATTTTATTGAAAATGTCCTTTTGAATTCAGAGACTAGGAGGATTCCTATTCAGATATATCTAGATACTAGAAAATTGTGTGATTTAAGGATAAAAGCTAAAAATCCGTCATCATTGAACGCGCGAGCTGGTACAAAATCCCGTGCTCACAACATTGTTATGAAATCGAGATTAGATAATGAGAATTCATCATACTTATGGCATTGTCATCCAAGCCATACAAATGAGACTCGCTTAACTAAGTTACACATATTTGGTGTCTTGGGCCCAATAGAATGGGAATCCTAAGAGGTATGTGAACCTTGTTTAAAGGGAAAGATGACTAAGAAACCTTTCAAGGGAGAAGGTCAATGTGCCACTAGTACCTTGGAAATAATACATTCCGATGTATGTGGTCCAATGAGTGTTAAGATACATGAGGGTTTTATTTACTTCATAACCTCTATATACGATCACTCATGATATTGTTATCTGTACCTTATGAGGAACAAGTTTGAAAGTTTTGATAAATTCAAAGAATTCAGAATCGAAGAAGAGAAATAACTTGGGAAAAATATCAAGACCCTTTGATCTGAGTGAGGTGGTGAATACTTAAGCCAAGAGTTTCAGGATTATCTAAGGGATAATGGTATTTTATCCCAGTGGACAATGCCCTACACACCCCAACACAATGGAGTGTCAGAAAGGAGAAATCGAGCCCTATTCGATATGGTTTGGTCCATGATGAGCTAAGCAGTACTTAGCAAATCCTTTTGTGGTTCTGCACTAGAGAGTGTTGTTTATATACTAAACAAAGTGCCCTCGAAATTAGTTAATCAAACACCATAAGAATTAGGGTATTGTAAGAAACCATCTCTTTCTCACTTGAGAGTTTGGGGATGTCCTGCTTACGTAAAGAGGATAAGTTCATATAAGCTGGGTGCTAAGTTTGATAGGTGTCTATTAGTAGATTACCCTAAAGAGACTACGGGTTATACCTTTTATGATCCCAAGGAACAAAAAGTCCTTGTTTCCAGAAATGCTCAATTCCTTGAAAAGGAGCATATACTTACGAAAGCTAGTGGGAACAATCTTGAGTTTGGCACTCACGAAGATCAAATAAACAATCAACTAATTGTTCCTACACCTTTTAGACAAGAAATTGTAAGCATGAAATAGCCTATTATGACATCAACATTGTGTAGGTCAAGTTGGGCTCCAATCGCTCCCAAGTGATAAGGGTATCTCATCATTGATGATAAACATCTCTTCCTTATGGAAGATGTTGAGCCAAAGACTTACAAGGAAATAATGGAAGGATCAGAGTCTGACAAATGGTTACATCCATGAGCTCAGAGATGGACTTTATGTATGAAAATCAATTTTGGAGCTTAATTGATTCTCTAAGTGGGATTAAGCCCATATGATGCATGTGGGTTTTCAAGAAGAAAACTAACATGGACGGTAATATAATTACCTATAATGCAAGGCTGTTTGCAAAAGGCTATAGTAAAAAAGAAGGCTTTGAATATGATGAAACCATTATCACCGTTAGCCATGCTAAAGTCTATTAGGATACTCCTTGCCATCATCGCTCATTACAATTATGAGATTTGGCAGATGGATGTGAAAATAGTGTTCCTTTACAGGAATCTGGATAGGGGATTGTATATGGAAAAACCTGAGGGTTTTACATCCAACAATGGCTCGAAGGTATGCAAGTTGTAGAAGTCCATTTATGGACTTAAGCAAGCATTGAGGAGTTGCAATATTAGGTTTCACAAGAAAATTTGAGAAATTAGTTTTATGTCAAACACTAATGAGCCCTGTGTATGTAAGAAGGCTAGTTGGAGTGCGATAATTTTCCTTGTAATATATGTCAATGACATATTACTGATAGGAAACGATGTTCCTTTTCTTAAAACAGTGAAGTCATGGTTGTCTACTGAAAGTACATACATAGATAAGGTTTTGTCTAAATTTAACCTTGAGCAATCAAGAAAGGGTTATCTCTCAATGTCTCACGGGATTAACCCTTCTAAATCTTAGTGTCCGGGAACACAAGAGGAGAGACTGCGCATGAATGGAATACCCTAGCCTTAGCAATAGGACCCATCATGTATGCTATTGTATGCATTGGGCCTGACATCTAACTTGCATTGAGCATCATGAGCAAATTTCAGTCTAACCAGTTGAGAAACACTAGATGGCTGTTAAAACTATCCTTAAGTACTTACGTAGGACTAAGGATAAGTTTTTGGTATACGAAGAAGGTGATCTTTCAATGAAGGGATACATCGATGCGAGTTTTTAGTTTGACCGGGATGATTGTAAGTCCTAATCAGGATATGTGTTTATGTCAAATGGAAGGTAGTTGTTTGGAAATGTTTTAAATAGGATACGACTGTCGATTCAACCATAGAATCTGAGTCTATAGCTACTTTAGAAGTAGCTAAGCAAGTTGTCTGGCTTCAGGGATTTCTTGGTGATCTCATTATGATGTCCAACATTATAAATTCAATAGTGGTCTATTGCGATAACAATGGGGATATTTCTTAGGAAAAGGAACCATGATCTCGTCAAACAAACATGTACTTAGAAAATACCATCTCATTTAGGAGATAGCAGCTAGAAAAGATATAAGCTTAGAATACATCCCAACAGATCGAAATCTAGCAGATGGACTAACAAAGCCATTAATTCAGGTTAAGCTTGACCTACATGTTAATTAGTGTTGTATGAACCACATGGGAAATTGGCACTAGTGTAAATGAGAGATTGTTAGATATGATGTATGCCCTAGAGGCAATTAAGGAGATATATCTTAATTTTTATCCTGTACAAAATGTTTCGTATTATTATTAATAATAATAAAGGCATATTTGTTATTCTTCAGTTCTTTTGTTTAATTTATGTATCTCGCTGGTATAATATGTATGTTGTATTATATATATATATATATATATATATATATATATATGCACATTAATAAGACAAAATATGTGACTACTTCATAGCATAAAAGTGTAAGGACATAGTGGGAGATATGTGGTGTGACAACTGCACATACGTGTTACTTTGAGTAGTCTAAATATCCCTAGTCATAGTTTCATTAAGACTGAACATCAATGAAGCAGATAAACTAGCATGTTCAGGCTTACTCGTTGGATTAGATCTAAGAAGCCGATCTCACGAGCTGAAATGTTACCTTGAGTTAACACATGAATGTATTCAGGTAATGCATTGGAGATCACTATATGACAAACACTCAGAAATAACTATATCTATGTGTTGGTGTCATGTCTTATTGTAGTAGCAGTACAAGTATCTTCAAACCTGAGATATTGGTTACCTTATGTAGGAGTTGCCATACTTTGGGTCATACTTATTCATACCCTAGCGATCAGGATGATACGGGTGATTACAGATATAGTTATGATCACATATTGGTAAGGTGAATAGTCATGATGGGATCCATCACTCTGGACATAGTGATATAATGGGAGATGTATCTTAGGGCCCCTTGTAGAATAAATACACTCATAAACCTCTGATCAGAGTATAAGATTGATAGAATGGATTTCTAGTCAATCTTGATACATTATGGCATGGTATGCTTCATGAACAAGTCTAATTCTTGGATAACTATGGCTATTATATGAGGTAACACTTAATTTGAGCCTAATAAACTGGATGGTACTTAACCTGTTGGAAGGAGTGTATCTTATTAGTTACTATTGCAGAACCAGATCATGTCACATGCACGTGAAGTTTTGAGTAATGGAGGATCATACGCCTTTGTTAGAAAGCCCATTTGATCGTCTAGAGCTATCGGGTTCTATATAGTTATGGAACATCGAGCCTAAAGGTTCTCGGATGGGAAGACAAGTTTAGTATAACCTCTAGCAGCTCTATACTTTGGGTACCTATGAGGTCACACTCATAGTGTCTTTACCGGACTGAGTAAAAACCCTGTAGACTGGGTCTATGCCGAGAATATGAAGGTTGTTGAATTCATTGGATAAATTGTTATTAAGTTAGACAAAATTAATAATCAAAAGGATTAAAGGAGAAAATTTGAAAAATTACACTGAGCAAATAGATGGTACTTTTTCCATTGCATGTTGGTCCCAAACGAACATGGGTTGTTTGGAGTGGGGCCTACGCGGCTACCCCATGAGCTAAAAAACATATAGGTCACTAGCGCGCAGGCTAGGCTTGCTTGCGATAGCGGGCAGCAAGACCTCAAGCGGTGCCAATGGCTTCGCATGCACAGGCCTACTATGCAGTTCTTCTAGTGTAGCCCACAAGCTAGGCTTACAAGGCAAGGTAAGCCTTCAAGTACTTACCTTGCAAGGTAGCCAAACTACTCGCGCAAGCGGGCTATGCGCGGGTCAGCTGACAGATCCTAGGGATCTGCACGATTGACCAATTGTGGGATAGGGATTTTCCTTATCCCACATTGGAAAAAAGGGGAGTTTTCAACTCCCCTTCTCCCTATAAATAACTCCTCCCTCCTCCTTTACAAATCACTTCAGCTCAGCCTTTCTCTCTGAGTTCAACATCTTTTCTTCATGAGGTTTTGTGAGATCCTCCACAAGTTTCTCTAAGTGATAAAGAATTCTTTAGAAGGCTCTTCTATTTTTAAGTGAGCCTTCTTAGTTAATATTTTTAGGTTGGTCTTCGAGCAGTCTAGCAGCTGCTGTCTACCATGTGGATCAATCATAGAGGCTATCCTAGTTTGGAGGTTAGTGCCAAAGGATTTCTGCCAAATTGCTCTACGGGAATGCCACATCCAAAAGGGAGAGAAGCACGCATCAACTGGTAAAACTCTTAACTTAGATGCTAGGTTTCTTTCATAAGTTTTATAAACCTATTAACATCAAATGGAACATTTCAACTTAGATTATATCAATCATGGCATGCTTAGGAGATCCTTTAGGGTTAATTTTATGTTTTGAAATTCCACCTTGCAACGTTGCATGTTCAATTACTATCTTCAGTAACCAGCACCATGTGCTCAATGTCTTCAGTTAGTCCAAATGTTTGTTCCTCGGTGATGATGCCACGCCAATCGGTGGTTGTAAGACCCTCGTGAAATGTTGCGTGTATTCAAATGTCCATGAAGGCCTATAATGCCTTGAAGCGTAACTTAGGAAATGCTCTCATTGTGACCCAAGTCAGGTGGGATTACCCACTAAGATAAAGAATATAAATAAGTGAAGGAAAATAAACTTACCAGGATTCCTAGAGTTTCTGCGATCAAACCGGGAAGCTCCCAGCTTGAGAATTGGGCATCTGCGATGTTTAAATTATAGTATAGAGAACCTTCCTCAGCGGCGAACTAGGCCAAAGTCCCCGGAAAGGAGGCATCGGAGAGGGTGAGAGCCTCGTCATGCCTGAACCTTGTCGTACCATGAGGCACTATCTACAAGCTAGGTTGTTTGGGAATGTAACCCAAATTAGGCAATAAATTTTGTCGAATGCTAAATACAGGTGAAAGACTGATAGCAAACAAGTACCATAAGGGAAAGATGAAAAGGACTTTAAAAAGAGAGTCAAAGAGTGCTTGAAGTTGTTGGGAGGGAAGCGGAAGGGGATCGGTGGTGATCATTGGCCAGATGTGGAACGGTCACAAGCTAGTTCAATAATAGGCTCGAGGCATGGACTGATGTGGATTGAGGCGGTAGCCTAAGCCTAGCCTTTTGAAACACTTGAGGAGATATTGCCACAATGGTCATGGAAAGTAATGTGAATCCTCACAGCGTGTTTGGGCACCTACGTGCTCCTAGCATCATCCAATAGGCTCCCCATTTGGCTGATTTTGAAACATGAACCAAGGAGTATGACATGTGTATGAGTTAACGGGTGAGTAAACCTGTAAGGAAAAAGGAAGTTGACAAGTGAGATCCCCTTGAGGGTTGCATTGCCGACCAACCTTATATCTTCTAAGAATGGTTCGATTGAGAGCATACCAGTAAAGACCTGAAAGATGGTGAACTATACTTGAGCGGGGTGAAGCTAGAGGAAACTCTGGTGGTGACCAGCAATGATATTATTGTGCAAATCATTTATCTTACTTGTGTATAGGGGCGAAAGACTAATCGCACCGTCTACTAGCTGGTTCGCTCTAAAGTTTCCCGCAAGATAATTAGAGCTCCGAATGAGTTCTATCGAGTAAAGCCAATGATTAGAGGCATCAAGGGCACAACACCCTCAACCTATTCTCAAACTTCAAATATGTAGGTAGGCGCAGCTACTTCATTAAGCCATGCCATGGAATTGAGAGCTTCAAGTGTGCCATTTTTAGTAAGAAGAACTAGCGATACGGGATGAATTCGAAGTTGGATTACGACGCCCAACTGCACACTAACCTAGAACCCATAAAGGGTGTTGGTCGATTAAGATAGTAGGACAGTGGTCATGGAAGTTGAAATCCGCTAAGGAGTGTGTAACAACTCACCTTCTTAATTAATTAGCCCAAAATATGGATGATGATAAAGCATGCAATTTATACCAGACCGTCAGGGCAAGAGCTAGGCCCTGATGAGTAGGAGGGTACGGTGGTCGTTGCAAAACCTAGGGTGAAAGCATGGGTGGAGTAGTTGTTAGTGAAGATCTTAGAGGTAGTAGCAAATATTCAAATGAGAACTTTGAAGACCGAAGAAGGTAAAGGTTCCATGTGAACAGAACTTGCACATGGGTTAGTCAATCTTAAGAGATGGGGGAAGCCTATCCAATAGTGCGTCTGCGCATGAGCTTTAAAAGGGAATCAGGTTAAAATTCTCGAACCGAGATGTGGTGGCTAAGGGCAACTTTAGGGAGTCCTGAGGTAGGGTCCTGTGGCTAGATGAGCAGCGAGAAGAGTTTTCTTTTTTATTTAACAGCTCACCTAACCTGGAAATGACTAAGTTAGAGATAGGGTCCAGTGCCTACATAAGCACCGTACATCACACGATGTCCGGTGTGCCCCCAGTGACCCTTGAAAATCCGAAGGACCGATTACCATCCATGCTTAGTCATCCTGATAACCGCATCAAATCTCCAAGGTGAACAACCTCTAGTCAATGGAATAATGTTAGCAAGGGAAGTTGGAAAAATGGATCCTTAACCTCGGAAAAAGGATTAGCCTGAGTGTTAGGCATGAGTGTCCCAGTCTCGAACCCGTTGGCTGTCGGTCGATTGCTCAAGCTGCTCTCGAGGTGAGAGGGGGTCGCCACATTCCGGCCGGGGGAAGGACTAGGAACGACTCCTTCGAGGGCCTTCCCCAGACATCGAATAGTCGACTCAAAACTAGTATGGACAAGGAGAATCTGACTGTTTAATTAAAAGAAAACATTGCAATGGTCCTTGCGGATATTAACGCAATGTGATTTCTACCTAGTGCTTTGAATGTCAAAGTGAAGAAATTCAAACAAGCATGGGTAAATGGTAAGAGTAATTATGATTCTTTTAAGGTAGCGAAATGCCTCGTCATCTAATTAGTGACGTGCATGAATAGATTAACGAGATTCCTACTATCCTTGTCTACTATCTAGCGAAACCACAGCCAAGGGAACAGGCTTGGAGGAATTAGTAAGGAAAGAAGACCCTGTTAAGCTTAACTCTAGTCTGACTTTATGAAATTACTTGAGAGGTGTAGGATAAGTGGGAGCCATATATGGTGACAGTGCAATGCCACTAATTTTGATGTTATTTTATTTATTCTATGAATCGGACGCAGGGCATTGCCGCTCTTTTTGGATCCAAGGTTTCTTCCATGGTTGATCTGTGTGGAAGACATTGTCAGGTGGGAGCTTGGCTGGGGAGGCACATCTGTTAAAAAATAATATAGGTGTCTTAAGATGAGCTCAACGAGAATAGAAATCTCATGTGGAACAAAAGGGTAAAAGCTCGTTTGATTCTGATTTCCAATACGAATACGAATACGAACCGTGAAAGCATGGCCTAACGATCCTTTAGACCTTCAAAATTTGAAGCTAGAGGTGTCAGAAAAGTTACCATATGGAAAACTGGCTTGTGGCAGCCAAGCATTCATAGCGACATTGCTTTTTTATCCTTCGACGTTGGCTTCCTATCATTGTGAAGCAGAATTCACCAAGTGTTAGATTGTTCACCACCAATGGGGAACATGAGCTGGGTTTAGACCATCACGAGACATGTTAGTTTAACATTACAGATGATAGTGTCACAATGGTAATTCAACCTATTACGAGAGGAATCGTTGATTCACACAATTGGTCATCGCGCTTGTTTAAAAAGCTAGTGGCACGAAGCTACCGTGCGTTGGATTATGATTAAAAACCTCTAAGTTAGAATCCGTGATGGAAGCAGCCCGGTCATTTGTTGACCCTCAATAGGGGCCACCCGGCCCCCAAAAGGAACTTGTCAAGGCTATGCCACCGAGGCGGATGAGCCGCGTTAGCTGCCTTGAAGTATAATTCCCACCGGGCGGTGGGTAGAATCCTTTGTAGATGACTTAAATACACGACGGGGTATTGTAAGTGGCAGAGTGGCCTTGTTACCATAATCCACTAAGATTCAACCCTTTGTCACTTCGATTCATCCGTCCCTCCTTCCTCACCACCAAACTTTATCTATTTCTAAAAGTATGCACCTGAGGTTCCTATTATGTATGCTATAAATATGCCTAAGAAAATAAAATTTGACTCAATGGTATTATTTGTTTCTAGGCAGTAGACATCGTCAGGAGGGGATTTTGGCTGGGGCATGCTCTCCCGTATGATGATTTTCTTAATAACCATAGCTTTCCATCAATATGTTCTTCCTCGTCCAAGGGGCATGTGGAGCATCAAGTACTAGGAAGCCCCAAAATTTGATGATAATAATTTGAAAGATGTAACATATTTTTGAAGAAAATGCTTCTTAGTAATCGGAAACAAGAAAATGCTTTTCTTACTATAGTAAACTGAACCTAAAAATTTTATGACGCATGTGTTAGACATGATGTATGCACTAGAGGTAATTAAGGCAATATGTCTTAATTAGTTATAATGTACAAACGGTTTTGGATTATTATTACTAATAATTAAGCCATCTTTATTGCTTATAAATGTTTTCAATTTGTTTATGTATGTTGCTAGTATTATAAATAAATAGTATTATGTATATACGCATTGATAAGAAAAATTTTGTAATAACTTCATAGCGTAAAAGTGTGAGGACATAGTGGGAGCTATGTGGTGTGAGAACTGCACATACGTGTTATTATGAATAGTCTAAATATCCCTAGTCCTAGTTTCATTGAGGCTGGACATCAATGGAGCGGATAAATACAAGTAGCCAATCTCATGAGCTGAAGTTGGTACCTTGAGTTAACACATGAATGTATTCGGGGTAATACATTGGAGATCTCTATAAGATGGATACTCAAAAATAACTATATTCATATGTTGGTGTCATGTCTTATTATAGTAGTAGTAGTACAAGTATCCTCAGACCTAAGATACTGGTTACCTTATATAGGAGTTGCTATACATTGGGCCATACTTATTCATACCCTAGCGATAAGGATGACATAGATGATTACGGGTATAGTGATGATCATATGTTGGTAAGCCAAGTAGTTAAGATGGGATACATCACTCCTGATATAGTGATATAATGGGAGATGTACCTTAGGGTCCCTTGTTGAAGTTACACACTCATAAACCTCTAATCAGAGTATAAGATTGATAGAACGAGTTTTTAGTCAATCTTGATACACAATGGCTGAGTGGTGTTCTTCGTGAACAAGTCTAATTCCAGGATAGTTACGGCTATTACATGAGCTAACACTTAATTCGAGCTTAATAATCTGGATGGTACTTCACTTGATGAAGGAGTGTATTGTATTGGTTATTACTGTAGAACCGGATCAAGCCACAAGTAGTTCACATTCCGAATACCAGTATTATAAGCCTTTTCTAGAAAGCCCATTTGATCGTCTAGAGCTATCGGATTCCATATCGGTTGGGAATAGTGAGCCTAAATTTTCTCGGATGGGAAGCCAAGTTTAGGTTAACCTTTAGCAGCTCAATACTTTGGGATCCTATGAGGTCACACACTTTGGGTCTTTATTAGACTAAGTGCTAAGTGTATAATTACACTTATTATCATATTAATTTTACACACTAAACACTATAATTTAATTCATTTTTATACTTCATATAAAAGATTTCACATGGTATGTAGTTGTTTTTATGCAAATGCAAATACTAGGTAAATCTTCGGAGTAAAATGATCAAAAGTGGAATTTTATGAAAAAAGAGTGAAAAAGGTGCAAAAAGATGCATGAAACTTAAAGATTTAGCTTAGGATCGAAGCTATCAAAGAACAGTGAAGTCACAAGGAGAATTCTGAAGAAAAATGCAATTCATGGCCGCGATAACCATTCGCAGTCGTGACTTATTCTTCTTCAAAACAGAAGTCTGCCAATCAAAGATTCACGATCGCGATTTGTATATCGCGGTCGTGACTTGGATGGTTTTCTGGCTTTATCTTCTTAACTACTGACCGCCAGATAAGCATGATCAACCACCATCAACTACCAATGAATAGACACCTATCTAAAGTCAACCAATCATGAAAAGGTGCCTATCCATTATGGATTAGATTGAAACTTCTCAACCAATCACAATGAAGTGATGTAATCATTCACCAATGGACGTGACTCTTCATTTGGATAGACGCAACCCTTCAAACTCTACAAATAGGGCTCCAAACTTCACAAATTTCATGCATCACAGTGCAGTGAGACAGAGGGAAAATATTAAAGTGCATGAGTGAAATATAGTGTGTGTATAGATAGAGAATTCGCTACGTTCATAAGTGTTAGCGAGAAAATGTTTAAGTGAATCGAATCCTTGTTTCGATCACTAGATTTCTCTATATTCTCGAGTGATTGTCGTATAAGTCTACTTGCAAATCACTTATCAATAAAAGTTTTTGTTCTTCAATATTTGTTTGTTCGATATTCGCAATGAACAACATCCTAGCGGAGGTTCTGTACGGGCCGAGAACGAATTCAAAGCAGATGCAGGAATTGATGGAATTGATGACTCCCATTAAAGAGTGGATACGGTTTGATCAACTTTAGCTTTCACTTGCATACCTTACAACTTTGCTTTGCTTTCTACTTATACTTTCTATTTTGAAGTTTATGATATGTCTATGTGTCGTAATGGGTATTTCATGCTAAGTCTTTTATATTAATCAAGTTATATGTGTTGGAGTTAATTTTAAGAGTAGTTTCGGGGTTAACAATATCGTGTATAATCACTGGATCTAGATATAACGCTGTTTAGTGAGCCAACATTTTTGGAATGGTAACTTGCTAAATATGGCTATGTGAGAGTGACCAGTACTAAGCATAGTATTGACATTGTCCAGGTTTATATAATTGTCTTGATTTGTTTGCACTAGATTTAGAAATGTTAATTCATGTGTTGCTCTGCGGCGAATAATTTAATATCTGAGTATTTTGAACCGAGTCTATAAGATTAGTTTAGTGAATCGTAACATCTTTGTTGAACTTGCATGTTTTCTCTGCTATCCTTATTTCGTAGGGAAAATCTATATATTTAGATTCTCTAATCTTTCATATCTATATTTAATCATTCTTCATTCTAACCCTCCTATCCAAAATATCAATACATTTTATTCTCTTTATTCTTTTTCCCTAGTTGATCTTTAGTGCCAGTCCTTCCCTATGGGATCGATATCTTTTAAAACCACATCGCAACTGTATACTTGCAGTTATCATCATTTTTCTATTTGATAAGAGGTACTGACAACACCTATACTTTACACGAACAAGTTTTTGGCACCATTAATATATAACCAAACTCTTTGCAAGAAAGTTATTAAACTTATGAATTAGAAAAGTGGCGAACACTAAGTAAAGAACCTATAGACTAGGTCTATGCTGAAAATATTTGGTTGTCAAATTCGTTGGAAGAATTATTAATTGGTTAGATCGAATTAATAATTAAAGGGAATAAAGATAAAATAGGGAAAAATGCACAGAGCGAAGCAAGGGTATTTTTCCCATTACGAGTGAGCCCCAAATGAACATAGGATGTTTGGAGTGGGGCTTGAGCGGCTACCCCACGAGCTGAAAAGCTCGTGGGTACAACTCGAGCACTAGCAGGCAGTAGGCCTACAAGTGATGCCCTAGGCAATGCTTGCGCGTAGCGCACGGCTGCCCGTAACCCTACAAGCCTAGCTACGGCACAAGGCAAGACCATTAGGGCTTGTCTTGTAGGGAGGAAGATATAGGTTAGCCCACAGGTCCTAGTGACCCGCACTGCCAAACCGCATGTGGGATGGGAATATTCCCATCCCACATAATGTTTTAGGGGGAGTCTAACACTCCACCTTATCCTGACATATAGGCCTCCAACTCTTTTTTATTCAACACTTCAACTCAACCTTTTCTCTCTAACTTCGACATCTCTTTCTTCGTTCGTTGTGTGAGATCTTTCACAAGTTTCTCTAAATAACAAAGAATTCTTTTGAAGGTTCTTTCTAAAGTGAGCCTTCTAACATTATTTTCGAGTTGGTCTTTGAGCTGTCTAACAGTTGCTATTTACTGATGAGTTCTTCCTCAACAAGGTTTTAGTCAGTGAAGATCCATGTGGATCAGTCATGGAGGCTATCCTAGTTTTGGAAGCTCATGCTAACGAAGTTTTGTAGAATTGCTTTAAGGGAATGCCATAACCAAAAGAGGAAAAGTAGCATGCACCAACTGGTAACATTCTAAAACTTAGATGCTAGGTTTCTTTTATAATTTTTATGAACCAATTAGCATCTATGGAGTGTTTTAACTTAGATTATATCAATGATTGCATGCTTAGGAGATCCTTTAGGTTAATTTTATGTTTTAAAATTCCACCTTGCTATGTTGCATGTTCAATAACTGTCCTGATTAACTAGCAAGTGGTATCAAAGCCTGCCTTATGCTATGCATGATTGATTATAATATGTCAAAATGATATTTTCTATGAATTGATTAAAGTATGCTATGCATGACTTATGTTTCAATTCATGTAATAGAAAATGATGTGATAACTAGATTATGGTTTTGCTAAAACTTAGTCTAGGTGATTATCATATGAATTAGCAATGTTTTACCACACATGTAAATGCTTTAATCGAGGGTCATCCCATACTTCACTCAATTAAAGAACGACATATTTAAATCATAGTTGTTTGTGGTACAATGAATCGAAGTACCCATGGTTATTTTGGTAAGGATTAGACTTGGTTGCTCATTCACTTTAAGGGGGCCTCTCTTACCTGAAAATCTCCATCTGTATTAGATTCAAGTGTACCCAGTGTACTTTTATGACTTAGTAAATTTCTAGTATGTTACAGACTTGGTTTAAGTTGTTAAATTAAAACTTATAGACGTACGTGCAATATTATGACTTACATGGACCTTGTTTGTTTTGCATGCTATGTGAAGTCTTGGCATAATGGAATGATTAGGATTTACTAGTCTCAAGCATGTTCCCTTAGAGTTAATAATTCCAAATATCCCGCAATTATTATTATCATAATCATATCCATAGTATAAGACCTAGATTAGGGTGAGACCAGCGGGACCAATAAAATTCCTACATTAAGGTAGTAAATTATCTTCCCGTCATAAGTCGAGATATGAACCTTATTAACGAATGTAAGCTCATGTACAACATACCTTCCCTTAACATGTGTTTGGTCATGAGACTAGATGGGGTTACTGCCTTAACCAAAATGGGTTGGTTGTCCATATTATTGTAGCTAATGCTAGGTTAGAGACACATTTGAGGAGTTGTACAATTACATACGCATGGCTTGAGAAAGAGAACTCAAATGGATTAGCAATTGCATGAGTTGTAAATTGATGAGTTCCAACCATGGTTATCTTGTCATGGCTTGAGTATCTATAACGGGGGTTATGATGAGTGGCTATGGATGCTACTTACTAAGGAAAATTGGTTCGACCAAGTTTCTCAAATTTAAATAGAAGGAGCTATTTGAATGTCGAGAAAATAGTAGGAATTATATGTTTAATTAAAGACCTTAAATTTAATGCTTGTATATATATTCATGTCTAAACAAATTCTATCTTATATCTAGGTTGAATAAGAACACTAACACTAATGTGCATCTGATTGACAACAAGTTTTACAAAGGAGATAATTTTCATGAATGGTTCGAGTGTGTGACAAGATTCCCAAAGAGCCTTGCTCTGGATTATGTACTAGATGATCGGTATCCCGAACTCCCCAAAGAAGATCAATTCATTTATCAAATTGATAAGTACATGAAGTGTAAAAGGTACTGTGATTTCGCAAAGAACTTCACAATCAACACTATGTGTGAGCACGGGATTTTATACCAGCTCACGCGTTAAATGATGATGGCTTTTTCAGGATTTTATCATTGAATCACACAATTTTCGAGTATCTTGATGCATCCGAATGGGAATCCTCCTTGTCTCTAAATTCAAAAAGAACGTTCCCAATAAAATTATTTAATTCAGGAAATTAATAAATAAATATATAATAAAATGAAAAAAATATTAATATAAAATACAAAAAATACATAGAACATGATGGAAAACTAGATTCGGGGGCCAGCATCGCCAAAGACGGGCGAGGCGAACCTCGCCAAAAGGGTTCGGCGAGGCATGAGCCTCGCCAAGCTTTGGCGAGGCCACCCTCGCCCAACTTTGGTGAGGCCGAGCCACGCCAAAGAGCTTGGTGAGGGTCCCTCGCCAAGCTTTGGCAAGGCATGAGCCTTGCCAAAGTGCTTAGCGAGGCTTCATCGCCAGGCTTTGGTGAGGCACATAGCCTAGCCAATGTCAGCTCAAGGGGCCTCGCCGGAGTTTTTTTTCCGATGAGACCCCTTTCCGGAAAATCTTATCTTTTGTGGTTTTTCAAGGATTTTCCTATAAATAGTAGGATCATTTTCGATAATCCGGATCCTGAAATTATCAAACAAAAATGTAACTTTTAGAAAGACTCCGAATTCCAAGAATAAAATGAACAATTTTTTGACTTTCTACTACAGCTTTTTTTAACTAAACATTTGATTTCTTTGACGTGGATTCGTTCAGTAAGGGTAAGCTTCTGAGTTCCTAGAACTGCAAATCTCGTGCTTTCAGTATTTGATTTCTTCTTCTGATTTCATCTATGAACCTAGAATTTTAATTCTTTTTATTTTATTTCAATTGTTGTAATTCTTCTTCATCTTTTTCTTTATTATAAGGAGATGTATGTTAGAACACCCCCGCGAAGGGAATAAAATATATTCCCGGATAACAGACCCCACCATTTTCCATGCAAGCGTTTTCATTAATTAAAATGAGCAACCAATGTGCTAATAAAATGGACTGTTTTATTTAAATAACAAACACAATATCACGATCCTTTTTTTAGGGCCACACGGGCCTCGCTAAATTCGAAATCGAACATATGTGCTATCCCCTGTGCTAACCTTTATGGATGCAGGTAGATTAGGATTAGATGTATGTTTGGGACTTTAATTTTCCTTCGGGTATCGTAATATCAATTTTTGGGAAATGTAATTAATAGGGTAGTGGGCGGTTGCATCTCCCCATTTTTTATGCCTTGTAATTTTCATTTTCCGCTTTTACTTTCTGCATTTACTTACTATTTTGTGGATGGTTTATTTTTCCGCTTTGTGAATGATTTATTATTTCGCAACACATGAATCACGCATTAAACTCCAAAAATGACCTAAGTGCGAATATGCGCAATTAAATGAAAACGGTTTTCTGTAGATGTAATTTAATGTGATCCAATGAGAAATAAGCAACTTATCTGGGACCCGAATCTCTGTGTCTTGGTGGGCCGTCCCCTGGATGTTAAGCGTCA
>CATIWQ010010887.1:0-30334 GCA_949673415.1 Euphorbia schlechtendalii
CTCCTTTGATAATGTACCTACAAGAATGATACTCAAGCCAATTACTTCAACTATTGATGACTCCTTATCCAACTCAAATTTCTGCATAACCTTAACTCGGAGCCATGCCTAGCCTATTCGGGAAGAGTGTTACTAGCCTACTTTGCAGGAACATTTTATACCAAGTACAAATAGTAGCTTTTTACCAATTAAAGAGTATATAGAAACTTATTAAATCTTGAATCTAATTACAATTGATCTATCACTATGTTAACAAAGCCAAACCACAACAATAACCAAGTAATTCATATGAAAGGTAATCCAAGTACTTTGATCCATTTGTGCTGAGGCAACAGGCAAGTGATCAACAGGATGTACTCCTTGGCTCTCTTTATTGACTCCTAAAAATACCTACGTAAGAAATTAATAAGAGTACATAGCATTTCATCATATCTGAATCTTATTGATATGCAACGGTAGAGAAAAAACATCATAGCTAATTTTGGTAAATTCAAATCAATTGGTTCACATGAAACATGCCTAAGTTTTTATCATGGATACTCAATTTAAACAAGCAATATAACATTTATAGATCAATCGATTGGAAGGGTCATCAAATTTCCCTCTAATCAAATTAGAGCAATTCATGCATTTATATACCTAATCAATTTCCCTTTTTGCATCCTGAAAAAGAAGATCAACTCTAAAATCGTTTGAATTATACATAACAATAGGCATTTGACATTTTTCTCTTTCTAGATTTCTTTGAAACAAGATAATAATTATTGACATATTAACACCTAAAATATATCCTACTCTGATGTTTAATTAAATGAAAAAACAGTCTGATTTGAGCAGTTCACACAATAAGCATACATACCTTCACCAGGGAACTAATCACACTTGAACTGTTAAGCCTACATACCTTCACCAGGGAACAAATCAAGGGGGAGTCGCAAAATGGTTTGTTGTAAAATCTTTGTATTTATATGTTCAACATTAAACCATATATACGAAGAGCTATTAGAATGGACTAACTCTCAATCTACTCTAACTCTTACAATGTTCTCACTAGTGCGCTAACTGAAAAATCCGTTAAATCCAAAAACAAATATTGTAAGATTTGGTTATAATAACTTATAAACCTGAGGAATAATAACTTGGAATTTTCAGAGGAGAACAAGAGTTTATTAAAGAGCAAGCAAAGAGCCAATAACCTGTCATAGTGTCATTGGAGACTCAATAGTGATTGCTAGCTGTGAAAAATTACAGAGGAGACCACCAATCATCACCAGAAGAGGCGCATAGTAACAAAGCAACAAGTGTTCGAAAATTGCAATTAGTAATTGGTGGGCAGCAAGCAACAAAGGATGGAGATACAAGTGAACCTAATTCCTTTATAGATGAATTGACATAGTTAGGTCATCAAAAAGGAAAAAATAAAACCAAATATGACATATTTCAAGAAAATAGAAGATACATGAGAACTAAGGAATTAAGAGAGGGTAAAGAAAAAACTAAAGCCGTCGTTATAGGCAAAGTCGATATCGAGACCAATATTGGTAGGCACGCACCACAAATGGCTTCTACTGCTCCAGAGGGTCTTTAACTTACTCGAACGATACAAGGAGAGGCGAAGTGGAATACACGGGCACATCCATTAGCCACGGAGAGAAGTGAGTCATTGTCGAAAAGATCGATTTGGAAAAGACAAAGACACAAAGATTTTCGTTGAAGATGGAGAATAGGGTTTTGGCCCAAAACAGAGAGCGAAGAGAAATAGAGGGAAAAGAGAAAATTGAAGCGAATGGAACCTAGACTTGTATTTTTTATTTTATGTTTCAAATTCTTTCTTTTTCTAAAAAACTTTTTTAATTTTCTATTTTATGCTCTCTATTCTTTCTAATTTACACTCCAATTAAATTTAGTTCCATTATTTTATAATTGCAATTATTATTGTTGTTACCAGTAGTAACAATTAAAATTAGTAGTAAATTAAAAAAAATACCAATAAATAATAAATGTTACTATTATTTTTGTAAATTAATAATTGTTATTAAATTATAACATGAATTAGAAATATATATTAAATTAAATATGATGAATGCATATTTACCCCTTAAACTTGGAGAAAATGTACAAATTTACTTCTTACATTAATTAATGGTCTGTAAATTCACTCCTTAAATTTTTCAAAATTATCACATTAATCTCATCAACTTAGATGAACGGAACCATATAACCACATAGTCCATGCCAAATTAAAATTTGTCACACTAATTGTACATGTAACGTTAAAAACATTAATGTAACATATTGAATACTTCAATCACAAATGCTATATTGTCACATTTCCCAATTTTAATTAACATATAGCTTTTTTATTACTTTTTATGCATTTAATTTGCCTTCATAAAACATTTAACTTTATTATACTTTTCTCATATCTTCTATAAATTTTTAAATAATTTATAACTTTTTTATATCTTTCGTATATCTTATATATAGCTTTCATATGGATTATTAACAACTTTTTATAGAATATTTTCCCTATTTATACCTATTACGTTACATTTCACAACAAATATTACTTTCTCATACGTTTAATGTGTATTTTCTTATTATTTGTTTCATACCTTCACATTTTCTATAACTTTTCACAAAAGCTACGATTTTCTATAACTTTTCATAAAGTCTAAAACTTTCCTATAAAACATGTATATGTATATGTATACACACGCACACACATCATGTTGTCACACATGTAGTTCTTGTGACACTACATAATTTATTGTCACCTATAGAATATTTTTATTGACAATCATTAGTCGTAAGTAACATATTTTTTGTTTCAAACTAAAAATATTGTCATAAAAAGAATAAATTTTTCATTACAAGCTTTTTATGTTGTTATGGAAATAGATTTTGTGACAATAAAAATTTTATTATCACATATTGAATATTTTTTGTGACAACCTTTACTTGTAGCTGACATATTGCCACAATAATAATGATAATAATTTTTTGCAACATGCTTATAATGTTGTCACCAAAATATTTTTTGTGACAATAAATCTTTTTGTCACATATTTTATATTTTTAGTGACAACCTATAGTTGGTAATTGACGTTTTCTTGTTTGAAATTAAAATTATTGTCACAAAAAAATAAATTTTTTGTAACATGTTTTTTATGTTGTCACCAAAATAGTTTTTGTGACATTTAAATATTTTATTGTCACATTTTCTAGATCTTCGGTTACAACATAAGTTGTCACAAAATACTTTTAGTTACGATCATGAAATATTGTCACAAAACATCTATTATATGTGACAATTTTATAATAAAAAATCACATATCAAATTTTTGTGACTGGAAAATTTTTATTGTAATAAATAATAACTTTTTGTGATAGTAGTTTTAATGACAAAAGTATTGTTGTCACAAATAACCCTGTTTCTTGTAGTGTGCATATTAATATTATTTTGATTTAAGCAAAACAATTTACAAAAACATTGTCGTATATATTGAATACTTTAAAATGATGTAGTATAATATTAGTTTTGTTTGTATTTGGATTTTAATATAAATATGTGGTGTAAGAACTTGAAATGTGACTGATTCACAAGTAGAGTAAAAATTTTGCATTATTATGCATAACTAAGATTAGTGATCACTCAGAACGAAAAAAACAAAATCTTTGACTTGGATTTTAAGTTGTGACATTATTTGTTTTAATAAAAAAACTAAGACCTTAACTCAAATGGTGTCTAGTAGTAGGGACTAGTCCATCCTTAAGCATTCACCATAGATTTATGGAAAAATCTTAAATCATGGAACCAACCATCTTATCCTTGGCACCCACAAATTGACGATTGAAGATTGGGCTGGATGTGGACATGACTTAACAGTGCCGCTCACAATTGGGACACATCTAAGACACCTTGTGGTGAAAACAAAAAAAATCTAAGACCTAGCAGGCACTTTACAAATGAATTATGATTTTGGTGATAATTAATTTTATTGGTCTTGATTTTTTTTATAATCAGTTCGACAACCTTATTTGCGAATCCTTGCTTCGCCACTGCTGTACCAATGTCCAAATAACATAGATGCAAACTGATTTTTAAAACCAAAATCCCCCCCTTGCACAATCTGCTTCTCAAATTCAGATCAATTCATAGTTCTTTTATTAAGTACTCCCCGAAAGGATGGTGCTGTTGCAAGAAGATATGATAAGAATGGGAGTTTATCAAGAGTTGGTATGGTAAGAAAATATATGAGCCGAGCAATTTCGATAATATTTTGGCCGTTTTGGCGTCGTTTGTGGCAGAAAGGATTGGATTACAAAGAATTAGTCCTGGAACGTGGTTCAGCGCGCTAACACTCTAACTGAAATTGAATCCTTAAGCTCTTCTTCTTGGATGTTGGGATTCCTACAATCGGTCGCTACAGGGGACTATCCGATTGACCAACTTTAAATCAGAATTAAGAGAGGAAGCAAGAAGTTTAAGTGTTAAGAAAGCGTACCCAAATGGGAAGCCAAAGTGTTCTTTTATAGGCTTTGTATGACTCCTAATTAGTTTAGGAGTGGAAGTTATATCCAAAATAAAACTCTTGCCTAAATAGGTGTTTGTCTTCTTAATATTATAGAGTTTGCTTCCTGTACAAGGAGAGTCTTAATTAGGATGATCTGCCTTTATTACATAGAAGCTCTTAGGAAATAGAATCTTAGAGGGATTCTATTCCTTGGTTGGCTGGATCTCTCCAAAAGGACAAACCTACTCGGCTTGTCAGCCGCCTAGACCTATCCCTTCACTAAAATAAGGTTAGAGTACGTGGCTTGTCTTGGTATCTGGAGGCGGTTTTATCTCGCCTGGTCAGCTTCTATGTGACAAGCACGAGCTTAGTGATATTTGACTATGTTATCAGATTATTTGCTTTTTATATGTGGATTGCGGATCACTATATATGGAACTTATAACACCATTGTAGGTGCTTAATACTTTGAATTTCGATGTTTTTTTATCGAACCATGCAAAAAGTGAAGGGAATTGTCATCGAAAACATAACCGCGTCGGTGGAATTACTGGTTAAAATTTTCTCGAATTCGAATAGGATCTTCTTAAGAACCATTAATAGGGTTTCATACCAATTTATTTACATAATAAGAACTTACTTGAAAAGTCTCCTTAAGAGACGGATGTCGTGAAGCTCGCAATTGGAAGCTCTCCAATCTCACGTGCACGAACTACTCTCAATCGGGACCGGTGCTAGCCGAATGGACGAAGAACTTTCATAGAAAACTCCAAAAAATCAAATTCTAATTAACCAAAATCCATTAAAATTGTGTTGGTGGCTGCCAACGTTTTTGGTTGTATAGAAATTAAGTTTTTAATTCTTTTATATTTTCTATTTATACCCTAATTAGTCAATTAGGTTTAGGTTTACTTTAATTATGAATTTGGCTCAATTAATTTTAAGTTTAATAATTAAACCTATAGTTTAATTCCTTAAACAAATTTAATTGTCAACTTTCATAATTTACAAATAAACCCATAGACAAAATAAAGATCACAATTTAATCAACTAAATTGTCATAATACAAATTAATTTAATTAACTAAATTTAGTCAATTAATAATTTTAGTATTCAATACTTTATGATTAAATTTATTCAATTAAATTATTCAATATATGAATTTATTTAGTTATCAATTAAACAAATACCATATGTAAATACAATTTAATCGACTTAATTTAATTTAATGAATAATATAAAATAAATTATATTATACCATTAACTAAATTAATTTCTTGGAGTTTTATAGATTATTCAATTACATTCACTTGACATCTCAATTAATTAGTAATCGATTCTTCATCAAGTCTTGTAACATTGCATGTACAAGAAATCTCAGATCAGTAGTTCTAACCGTACGATCCTTTGGGTCTGTCCATATGTTGGCAATGGGATTCACCCATAGACTGTAAGCGGATTCTAGCAAACCATTACAGCCCCCAATTGGGACAGAATACAGCCGTCTATTAAAGATACTGAACCCAGTAGTTATCTCACAAAATCCTTTGCCAGCTGACGTCAATATGATGAACAAGAGGCATGGTGCTTGTCACCTCTTATGCAGTTTATCGTATTTCTTGATCTAGAATAAAATGATAAAATAAGTCAACGACTTATTGGACATCCTTATCACTTTTATTCATCAAGTGGTCGGTGATTCATTTTGATTTATCAAATCGAATGGCAATCCTATCACTTCAACGCTACTACTAATGTGGTCATGAAATATACCGAGCATATCCGTACTTGTAATCCAATATTTAAGGACTCTTTAGTAATATACTACAGCATACTCAATTCCACATCCGTAATAAGTTGAAATCAAGTCCGAGGACAACTGAGAGCTACTCAGCAAATTGTCTATGACATACAACCATGTGACTTTGCTGTGTGGATTGGTTCAGCCCCATGTTTTCAACATGTGCCCATGTTCATGATCTACTTTACCAAGTGACATAGCAACTATATTGCTATAGATCATCCAACATACAAGTCTTTCGTTTTATTCATTCCCATGATTAAAACAGACTTGGGACATTTATGATTATCAATCAATGGATACTCTACTCATATTATAGCACAAGGTATGAATGCAGTAGATTATTGCCTTTATAATGTGACACTGCATGAAGCAATGCCTTTAAAACTAGGGCACATCAACAATTTCAACAGCGGCAGCCCCTGGCGGGGTCCGGGGGCAGCGCCCTTGGTTGGAGTCGAAAAATTTTTAATCCTGAACAAACGCATCTTTTAAAAAATTCATCAGAAAAATGAATTTTGGACCGAAACAGTGTGTCTTTTGGACACACTGAAACTCGAAAAAACATGTCTTTTAGACATGGTTGCTACCCGAAACGGAATGTATATTGACATGCTGATTATTGATTACACAAAAAATGGAATTGGCCAGATACACAGAAAAACTCGGTTGTTTTTCACAGCAATTTAAAATTCTTGTTCTTGACCCTTTCTAATTTTATCTGATTGAAAATTTGATAAGCCGACCAAATAAATTTCAATCTGAAAGTATATTACGATTTCAGAATTATCCAGGAAATCCCCAGGAAAATGAATCTAACAAATATTTCATGGTCAACAGAAAATTAAGAATACAAGACCGATTCAGTTTTATATGTGAATGAAGTGATTCTTTTTACTCTCTCATATTTTTAAGGGAATTTTAGCTAAATATTCAGCATCTACATATTTAGCATATTTGAAGCAAATTTAGCATCTATATATTTAGAATATGTAATATATATACATTATTAAATATAACCGGCTCAACATCGTTATTTATGACTCCAAATTTTATTTTCATTTGTTGTCCAAAAAAGCAACCCACCTTTTTAAGAAAACATGAGTAAACGAAAGACATCAACTTCAAATTTATCCTTGGGGGAACAACTATGAGTCTTTTTCTTGAAATTTGACTCGCCATTTCTTCACCTACAACTCAAATTTGAAATAATAAATTTTCCCTAAATGTAAATTATGTGGTGATATAATAATAATAACTAAAAGGAAAAGAGTTGCATAATAAATAAATAAAAGTAGGGGCCAGTTTGGGTTAATGGGCTGGATATGTGATGTGGTGTTTATTGCTGGGAATGAGCAGATGTCAGGGATAATGAGTATGATAACATCACTGATTTCACAACAACCATAATTGAAAACTACCTAATTTTTTTTATATAATTCCTGATATTTCTAAGATTAGGGAGGAATTTAGGATGTGTTTGTAAACAAATTCTACCAAAAAATGAAAAGAATTGAATTGAATTCATTTGAGATAATTCAATTGAATTAATTTCTTTTTACTAGGAACTTCATTTATATTAAATAATTCAATTGATTGTTAGCAAATATATTTAACATTTTTTCAAAATAATTTATATAAATATTGTGACTCCTTCTATTAAAAGTATATGAGAAGGTAAAATGTTGAAAATAATATTCAAATGCATAACGTAAATGAAATTCCTTTAAATCTTGCAACTTTTTACGGGATTTCTATTTTTTGCATTATCAATATTTGTTTGGTTTTAAATAATGAAATTTGATAAAGTGAATTAAATTCTTTTAAAATGAACGTTTCCAAATATATCCTTAATCATGTTAATATTTACAACTTTGAGAGTAGAAACTAGTCGAGCTCCTTTCACTTACTTGCTAACTAAATTACACTTCATAACTTTTTCTTCTTATTTTAATTTAAAATACCATCCGTCTTTATCTTTTATATTGGGTAACGAATTCGGATAATGTATTTGGAAGTTTTGGCTATAATAATGCATTGTTCATTGAATTAGGTTATGCTATTTTAGACTATAATAAATTGACATACATTAGAAATTGTGTCAATGGTCTGACATAACGCCGATTCCTATTAAGTAATAGAGGGTAAATTAATTAGTATAAAGTAGAAAGAAATTTATCAGAATCTGCTATATATAAAAGCAAAAATTACGATGTGTATTTTGATAAATTGATAGTGGCACCATTTACAAATTTAAATTATAGATCCGTGAAATAACATTTGTAGTATAAATAGCAAAAAATAATTGAAGTAAATTAACAATTTGGGGAAACCAACAATCTTGAATTAATCCAATAATTTATATCGTACTCTTTATTATCGTAATAAATAAAGGTTCATTATCACTCTATAATCTGACTAATAATGGGATATAATCGTATCTGAAAATATGAACACATCGTACGCATACCTATGCAAAATCCAAAATTAAGATTATTTCATTTTTTTACACGTTGCATTTGTTATTGATGTAATTATAATTATACCTTCTTCATGATAAAATAAAGATAAATTTATCTATTTTCATTCTAAATAATGACCAAATAACCAATTGATAGATATTAAATTGCACGTACTAATCTGTTTTTAATGTCCTAATTTTTCAACTCAAACTACGCATTTAATACTATGACATTAACATAAAAGTAAATAAGAGTATACACGAAAGAAAGATGGAAAAAAATTATTAAATTTTAAAATTAACACTATTTTGAGTTTTCATATATTGATTAAATGAACTACTAAAAAAATGGAGAGAGTAAGTTGATAAATGTCTTTAGTTAGTGGTTAAAACTGGACTTGCGACTTCTAAAGATTTCAAATTCGAATCACATCAGGAATGATGTGCAATTTTTTTTTCTATTTAATGCAGACTTAATTTCACAATCTTGTTTGTAAAAATATACTCTAATTTATGAGTATAGCTCGAAAGAAACCAAAAATGCTATAAAAACTTGTTCATAGTTATACAAGATATGGAGGAAAACAGTTACATTTTCAAAACTCGAAATAATTTATATGCGTACCAAGGGTGTGTTCTAGTGGTAGGGATTAGTCCATCCTTAAGGATCAATGGATCGAACCATGTGATGTGTATGTAGCAACTTTAAATCTTGGGGCCAGCCATCTACCATTCGAGGCATCAAAGAATCGGTGATCGGGGGTTAATTTGAATGTGAATATGACTTAAAAGTACTCACCACAGTTAGCAGTGGCGAATCCAGGAATTTTTTACTATAGTGTCCGCATCTAAACATCAGATGTTTTAAAATTTCAAGTAATTTATAAATTCATACAAAAAGTTTAGAAATAATAATGATGAATATTTTTTAATGAAAAATAAAATTGTAAAAGAAATATTAGAGCTAAATTTATAAAGATATAAGGACATTTAGTAAAAAAATGTATTTTTCTAAAATAAATGTGTGATTTTAATATTAATATGGGGTCCAACATTAATTTTTAATGGGGTCCAAATATAATTTACTAGTAAATTTATAGCACTCCTTCAAAAAAAGTGAGGTCATTGGATCTCACATGTTAACATGTGACTTCGTCACTGACAGATAGGACCCGACCAATATCACATCATGATGAAAACAAAAAAATTTTGCGAAGCACAAATACTCGGATGTTTCAAGGTTTCGTTTTAGAAACAAAAATATTTGGAAACAGTTTAGAATTGTTATTAAACAAAAAAAGAAGGTTGAAACTTGTTTGATATAATCTAGGAAACCATTTTTTACAAATTAACAATATATTTTCAGTTGGATTATCCGTACAATAAATAAAAATGTCATTTTTTTCTTGAAAGAACTTTTCCAAATATAATTTTATATTTAATTATAATCAATTAATAATTTATAATATTTTCCATGTTTTTAATTAGCCTCATTTAAGGTGTAAATATTTTAAACCAGTTTTATATTTGGTACAAATTTTGTGTACTTCTACTAAACAAATGCACAGTTTATGATATTTTGTATAAAACTTTTAGACCAATTTTTGTATTTTATTTAATACAAGTAACAAAAGGTATAACTGGTACAAGACATGTATAAAATTGATATAATAAATATACAAATGGTATAAAAATTAGAATAACCGTATAACAGAAGAATAAAATATTTATACCAAATATGAAATTGGCATATATACAAGTGTTTTGTTTATAATATTTGGTGTAAATTTTTTCATACCAATTTTTTTTTGTATAACATTGATTTATATTGGTATAAAACTAAATTAAAGCTAGTATAACTAATAAAAAAAATCCAATATAAATGTTATAACACTTGCATAAAATTGGTATAACATTGCTACAAGACTAGTACAATTGCAATACACAATTCACTTGCGATCTTACATCTTTAATCTGCTGTTGTAGTATGTGTAGATTCTATCATGAATACAAGTCAAAAGCAAAATGCATTCTTACCGTATGTGAATACTCTTCGTCTTTGTGCTTGTAAGGTTAACAGTTTGATCGAAGTTTGATATAGTAAGGATAATAAAAGTTGAAATTTTTGGAATTGTAAACTGAGAAAATAACATTCCCTCTATTAAAATGCGCATAAAAACTATTTGTACAGAGATGATCCGTCTCGCCAAGGATTTGGCAGAGAACTTTTAAAGTGATTGGTTTCTTGTTATCTTTTCGGAGAATACCGACATCACGCGTATGCTTTTTGAAATTAGTTTTAGTTTGACTGAAAGTTTACGTGAAAATTCATGTAATTTTGAATAAATGTCATATTATTTATTCATTAAAGTTTTAGTTATGAATTTTTTGTTAATTGACTTATAATATAAGTCATCGTTGATAAACCATATCATAATCATCGTTTCCCTTAACAACTACACAAAATTATATCTATATAATTATTTTTCTTAAAAAATGAATAAATGAAATAAAATAGTAAAACAGGCCACAGTGGGGCCATGAAACCCAATTTGCAGATCCACCGAAACACGTTTGCCAGATCAGCAAATTGTACATTTATAATTTTAAAAAGAGAGGGAGGGAGAGCCAAGAGGAAACAATCCCTCACGTGCATTGGCACGTGATCATAATAACTCCGCCTTGTCTCTTTCAAAACGCCAATCGACTCTCGAGAGCGAAACGTAACCGATTTATAAGCGCACATAAAACTAGTGTCTCTGAAACCCACAGTTCCATCAAACGACACCGTTTTATGCCCTCTACAGCTGAATGCTCCTCCATTGATTTGTTTCATATCTCTTCAGAGGGAAAACTAACAAACATATACCAGAAATGCCAAAAGGGAACAAGAGAAGCAGAGCAGCGTTTAGATGATCTCTAGGCACTCACTCTGCTATACTTTTGTTTTCGGATTTTGATTTTCATTAAGTTTGTTGCTAAAGAGTGTGTACAGAGCTAGGGTTTAATGGCGGAGCAGAGGAAGTGGAACTGGGAGGTCACTGGTTTTGAGCCTAAGAAATCATCAGTTTCTTTAGGACTGGAGGATAATAGAGCTAATTCTGCTCCGCTTGTTCGGAGGTACTCGATCTCAGCTGCATCTGTACCTCCGCGTGACAATTCGGATCTTTCTAAGCAGGCTTTGACCTCTAAAGTTCTGCGATTGAAGGATAAAGTTAAGGTACTTTGGTTTTTCTTTCTCTTTTAGTCAATGCATTTGAAATTCTGCGGTATTCTTAAGCACATTGCTTGTATGTTCCGATTTTAGTGGCAATGTAGGGAAATCTTTTTAAGAATTTGAGTTATAGGATTGGAGTGGTCAGTTTTGACCTCACTGCGCTTGACTGATGATGAACTATAAGTACTTCGATGAACCTTGTCTCCTATCTCTGTAGCTTAAAGTTTAATCAGAGTAGGAATACCTTGATGGGAGGCAGATATGTTTCTATTTTTATGAGCAAATTTCTTACTGCATGTTTAATCTTATTTACATAATCTATCAGAATCCTGATGAATTTTGCATAGGTTATTTTTCCTTACTTATCATGTACTTTTCCTCTTCAATTTCAAGTAGATATGAGTGGAGATGTATGGGAACATTTTTGGGAGGCCAATGCGTGTGTTATGCATTTTCATATGACATCATGGATTCGGATATTCATATGAAGGCCAGATTTTACATTTATTGTCTACATGATCTTAACCATAATTAGATTCCATCTCATTCGTAACCGTGTTTTAGTGCGTGTAATCAGTCGACCTTTATACCATTTAATGCATACCTTGATAATAAATATATTGATGTTTTTCTAAACAGATAGCAAAAGAAGATTACTTGGAATTGAGGCAAGAAGCAAGTGATCTTCAGGAATACTCTAATGCAAAACTTGAACGAGTAACACGCTATTTAGGTGTTCTTGCTCAAAAAAGTCGCAAGCTAGGTAAGGAAATAAGCTGTTATACATTGTTTTATACTTCTATACCAGTTTATTTTCACACTGACTATGTTAAATTTCTGTTCGAGACATCAATCCAATCCATTGGATATCGATTCTCTGAGATTGCTTGAAAAACATTTACATACATAGAAAGAGCTGGCATTTTTGCTAGATTGAATTGTTGCTGAGCTCTTAATTCTTTCATTAGGGAAATAAAATTTTTTTGATATTTGTTGCATAATTTTATGTGCTTCGCACCATCACTCCATCTTTGCTTCTTTCTCAAGCTTTTGTTGTTGTGGGTTCAGTTGATGAATTTGAACTTTATTTAAATATAAATGCCAGATCAAGTTGCCCTCGAAACTGAGGCTAGAATATCTCCATTGATCAATGAGAGGAAAAGGCTGTTTAATGACTTATTGACTTCCAAAGGTACTATTCATATCTGTAACTATAAACTTCCCAGATACATGCACATTATGATTCTTGATAATGTTTTGTGCATAATAAGCCTATGTGCACAATATTATATTGAGCTTAAACAATTTCATAAAGCATTCATTTAGTCATTCTATTTATATATTTTCATGATTCAGGAAACATAAAGGTTTTCTCTCGTGTACGTCCCTTGTTTGAAGAGGAAGGTCCTTCTATTGTCGAGTTTCCTGATGATTACACTATACGCGTTAACACTGGTGATGATACCATAGCCAACCCCAAAAAGGACTTCGAATTTGATAGAGTATATGGACCACATGTTGGACAAGGTTTGCTAAAATTGTTTCCTTTTATGTATTCTTTCTTTTAACTGTTTCTAATTGCTTAAACATGCTATAGAAAACGGGAATAATTTGAACTCTACTTCCTTATATTTTCTTTTGCAGCAACAGTTTACTAACTTGGGATTTAATTGTATTGGCTTTTATATGTATGCAGCTGAACTATTTAATGATGTTCAACCTTTCGTGCAATCAGCTTTGGATGGATACAATGTTTCAGTATTTGCTTATGGACAAACACACTCTGGAAAGACTCACACTATGGTTGCTTTCTCTTCTCTACCCTATCAGATAGACAGTCATGTACACTGATTTGTATCTGTGTGAATGGAAACACCGGTGTTTGCTTGTATGTCTGGATAATAGTTTCTTGTGTGTAGATTAATCTTTAATATCCTATGTTTGGAATGCTGATTGTGCTGTCTTAACGCTGAAAATTATTTTTTTTATAAATTGAATAATTTGAAAGGATATGGTTGCGGTAGAGTGTTAATTGATCAATACAATGTATTCTGTTTCTCTATGTAGAGCTGCGTATTTTTCCTCTATATGTCTTTCAAATAAGCTGGTTGATCTTAATACAAATTTCTTACTAATTCCTTATGCTTTTGTGGCCTTAGGCTCTTTTATGCCCGTTACTATATATTTGGCATATTATTGGGACCCTATGCTGCTTATTTGAAATGATTTCATTTTTCATTTTCTGCAGGAAGGATCTAGCCATGACCGTGGTCTATATGCTCGATGTTTTGAGGAGTTGTTTGATTTAGCTAATTCCGATTCAACTTCTACTTGTCGATTCAATTTCTCCCTTACAGTTTTTGAGCTTTATAATGAACAGGTCATATGTTGTTCTTTTTCTGTAATTTGTGATTTTTTTTACCTTAATTTTGTTTGTGGGTCATAATGTGAGTAATTACTGTTTGATCATGTGATTGTTATATCTTGATATCGTCCTTTTCATGTTGTTCAGATAAAGGATCTGTTAAAAGAATCAGTGACCAGTACACAGAGGATCTGCATGGGATCGTCTGATTCTTTTGTAGAGCTAGTGCAAGAAAAAGTAGAAAACCCTTTAGACTTTTCTAAAGTCTTGAAAGCTGCATTCTATAGTCGAGGGAATGATGCATCAAAGTTCAATGTTTCACATTTGTATGGCTTAAATTCTGTACTTGTTCATTCTCATTTTTTTCTCCTCACATGCTGATATATTGTTGGGGGTGCTCATTTTGCTTCACTATCAATAAAAGTATATTGATCTGAAGATCATAAATCTTTAACATTGCCGACTTGCCATAGAAGATACATTAAGACTTTGGATTTTGTTCATCACTTCTAATTTCAGTTAATTGGTAATTCTGTATATAGTAAACATGAGTAAATTATACGTTTATCTGCCAATTCTCAATAATTCAACTTATTACCAAGAGTCATTTCACTCATATTTTTTGTCTGCATATTGTAAAATTTGGTTCTCTATCGAATTATATGTTTATATGTTGACTCTCAGCAATCTTAATCCTCATTAAAATAGACTCGCAAATGGAAAACTATAAATTATAATTCCTGAGGTATTGTATAGTAAAGCCTAGAATATTACTGGTCATACTCATTAAGTGTTCTCTTGAAATTTAGTAATTGCTAAAGTTCTGTAAGTTTATACTAGACATCCAATAGATAGTGTTAGAATCAGAATTTAGAAGGAGCATTATCCTGTTGCTCCGTATGGGGTGCTTCATTTAATTTCTAGAAGTTGTTTTTATGAATATGTAATTTTTATTTTTTAATTCATTTTCTGAATAAAAGAGACAGACATGCAAATTTTTAAGTTTTAAGGCAAAGACAAATTTTCGTAAATTATACATTTTCCGAGACTTTATGATGTATTGAATGCATTTCCTTGTTGGTATGATTGTGATCTAAATTCCTGGTCACTTAATTAACCAAGTAACTTGTCTCACCTGTGTCAGGATCATTACAGTACATGTGTATTATAACAATTTAATCAGTGGGGAAAGCTCATATAGCAAACTTTCTCTTGTTGATCTGGCTGGAAGCGAAGGATTAATTACCGAAGATGATAGTGGAGAACGTGTTACAGATGTGCTTCATGTGATGAAATCACTTTCAGCGTATGCAGTTTTAGCACTATCTACATTTATCGTATAAACTGTAACTTAGAAAACCTGATTATTTAGGACATATTTCTGTTTGATTTTCTTTCCATTTTCCGTCTTACTGCAATTCGTATATTCTATGTAGGTTAGGAGATGTATTATCATCTTTGACTTCAAAGAAGGATGTTGTTCCTTATGAAAATTCAATGCTTACAAAACTACTTGCTGACTCCATAGGTATCGTTCATTACTATTTTGGGTGAATGAAGTTTTTGGTGTTTGCAGTCTGAAGTGTAAAAGAAACATATTGAATATATTAGTTAATTGTGGAAAACAAAGAGAATATTCATTTTTTACATGAGCCCCCGCTGTACAGTTAATTTATTTGTTTCTTTGTCTCATGTATAGTTAGTTGGTTCACAATCCACACTTGTCCATTCAATGCTCAGTATAATGGGTTTTTTTGGTAGATGAATAATAGGTTTGCCGAAAGGCACTCTTAGTAGGCTTTAGAGATATAATATTTTCAATCTGTATGGTTTCCTTTTGATGGAAACACTTATGATCTAATTCAAAAGATGGATCCTTAATTATTAAAGTTCATCATGTAAACAACCAGGACATCCTACCTTGCTTCTGTGAACTATCTTAATCTAACACGAGTTCTTTCTAATTTTAATTTTTATGCCTAATGCTATGCTGGATTTCACTTCATTATATGTTTACTTTAACCCACTGATGGATCTCACTTATGCTAATATGAGTATTATCCATTGCAATTTTAACTTCCATCACAATATGTTTTGCATTTACAAAAAAGTTCATGTTTTCTCTCTTGTTGGACTCTGAATGCTGCCATTTTAGCTCACTGCTTCTTGCCTAGTTGTTTCTTTCTATATTTCATTTTATCTATTTCTCTATAATTCTTTCTTTGTCGTCTGATTTTATAGTTTTCTTTACTTTCTGGAGTTCTCATATAATGCTTCAAATTTTTAAATTCTGTAGGTGGAAGCTCGAAAACCTTAATGATACTCAATGTGTGCCCAAATGCTGCAAATTTGTCTGAAACATTAGCGTCCCTCAATTTTTGTTCCAGAGCTCGAAATGCTATGTTAAGTCTTGGAAATCGGGACACAATTAAGAAATGGAGAGATGTGGTAAGTTCTTTATATGGTATTTTTCTCATGATTAGTTTCCAAAATTTCATTTCTGTCACGTGTTTCATTTTTGTTAGGAATAACATAAATGGGTGTGAAAGAGGATTGCATGAGACTTGTATTTGATAATTGGTTTTGAAACGTTGACTATTATTGGGATGCTTATGCAAACGAAAATACCTAGAATAATTTTGTGAAATTTTGTTCAAGTTTTAGCCTATCTTTCCACTGAATTATTTCCCTCACCAGAAGAATTTTATTTAGCATGTAGATCGAACTCGCTCAATTATCCTTGAAAGGTTTCATACATCGATTTGTTCCCTTCGTTCCAAGTTTTCTATTATTTTAATATTCAATTTTCAAACAAATGGAAGTGAAACAATATGATATATGGTTTTATTATTTATTTTCAAATAAACAGAAGTGAAGAGATGAGAAAGGTTTCATACTAATGTAGTGTTGTTCAAAGCCAAAATTTATAAACTTGTTAAAGAGATGAGAATAGTATCTCCTGGCACACCAAATATCTTCTTGAAAAACATAAACCGCTCTGCTAAACTTGCCTGCTATACCAATAATTTTTGAAGTAAACTAGCATAATATACATTTTCCCCCTATAAATTACATGAAGAGTTTAGAGAAGTCTGCAACATTTGTTAATGTCCCTGAGTTTATGTTATATATAATATATACACTTTTTGAACTCATTGGATAGCATAATTTATCTTAAATCTATGTATTATGTTCGAGAATGCCTGTCATTTACCACATTATAATATTCTATTCTCTCCTTAGTTCCTTAAAAGTTTTAATCGGTAGTTTAGTTTCAGGTGCCACTAGGCTCTTTCTTAAAATTATAAGCCTGACATTATAACCGTCCGATTCTTCTTTTGGAATTACTTTCTTTTCTAGTTTTTTTTTTAATTTTTATGTTCGAGTCTTTGCTTGAAATATAGATGTCCTTGTGACCTCACTTTTCAGCATGCCAAAATTAGATATTTTAGGAGTAATTGAGCTCTCAAATTTTTTATGTTTCTTACAGGCAAATGATGCACGCAAAGAGTTATATGAAAAGGAGAAGGATATTCAGGATCTGAAACAAGAGATTTTGGATCTAAAACAAGCACTTAAAGGTGCAAATGATCAGTGTGTCTTACTATATAATGAAGTTCAGAAGGCTTGGAAAGTTTCTTTCACATTGCAGTCGGATTTAAAGGTTATTACTTGTTTAATAGCGTACTAAGTTTCCAGCTCTGTTTTCTTCTTTGAAAAACTTGTGTGTAGTATGTGGAGATAGAACAAAGTTCTGTTGTTACATTCTATTCCCAAATTTCTCTGTTTTTCTGGATGAAGTCACGATGTGTCTATGATACAATGAAAACTCTAGAAACTTTTTTCCCTTCTTATTTTGGTTGCGGTAGGTATAACTTTGTACGTCCATTTTGCCTGCCTTACCCAAAATAAGTCCTTTTCTATTGAGTTGCCACCTAGGTAGCACGGAAACGAAATTGGAAACGTTTCCGTTATGTGGAAAAGCATACCGGGAACTCCAAATATAACGTGAATTCAGGTTTTTGACGTGGAGACGGGGAAACATTAGTATTTAGAAGTTTCTGTGCTTCCTAGGTTGCCACTTCAGGTACATATGATTCTGTCCTGAATCATGAATTTTGTTTGAATGATGCAGTCTGAGAATATCATGCTTGCAGACAAGCATAATATCGAGAAAGAACAAAATAATCAGCTCCAGAATAAAGTAGCTCAATTGTTACAGATGGAACAAGAGCAGAAATTGCTGATGCAGCAACAAGATTCTACGATTCAGGCATTGCAGGTTGGACAATATAAAACTGTATATTTAATGCACCCTTTCCAGGTTTTAAATGTGTATTTTGTTACTTTTTGATTGGTGCGAGAATTTTTTTGTTATTAATGGGTAGATGTACTTTCCTGAGAGATCTCTTTGAAAAGTGTTCAGCGTGGGTTGATTGTCTGTTGTCAAAGTGATGAAAAAATAGACTTCACAATTGTTTTCTAATGATCCAGTCTATAGCTCTTGCTGGCAATGGAAAGCTAAAAGCTCATGAGGTGCTAGAATGAAAATGAAAGAGTCCATTAGATGTCAGAGTTTATTTACAAAATAAATAAGTACAATAATCTGAAGATATGCGTTCAATTAACTACTCTTTGACACATGCTTTCTTTTTCTTTTTTTTTTTGTTTCTCTCTTTTTTTGAGTTATAAAATATATTTTATTATTTTCTTTTTCTACTTTTTAATATGACGATGTACACACTCGCATCATGCTGTAGGCCAAAGTTAGAGACATGGAGTCACAACTCAATGAATCGAGGCCTGGAGTCTCTTCAATTTCTCCGGCAACTGGAGATGCCATAGATTCTTCAGCAGTGATCAAGAAACTTGAAGAAGAACTAAAAAAACGTGATGCACTTATTGAGGTTTGTTTCACTTGGTGATCTTCATGTACGATGCATATGATTAAATGGGATAATGATTGAAGATATATAAACTGTGCTTAATCATTTAGTTGCATGACTGAGAAAGCTCAAGAAGTTTATATCCATAAGCATGCTTGCATTATTACGCCCATCTGAGTGGTTATGTATGTAAAGGGAAAAAATGAGTGTACTGATGGCCTGCATTTTTAATAAAAGAAAGACTTGGTTTTATTTGTTTGTTGCCTTTATGTTCTATCAAAATATATTTGATTACTTACTGGATCTCTACCATATTTGCACAGAGATTGCATGAAGAAAATGAAAAATTGTTTGATAGATTAACAGAGAAAGCATCTTTGGCTGAATCTCCCAAGGTATTTTTATACTCAATTTCTTTTGAATATTGTTTTGTCACACTCTTATTGTAGCTATGTCTGTTCTAGATTTTTATAAACATGCTTCCCCTTTACATATATAATCAATAAATAAATTAAATATTTTAAGAAAGAGAAAAACCAATTGAATTTACTCAAGATAGAATTATCATCCGATGATAATCAATAATTAAATTAAATATTTTAGTAACTATAGTTCATACAGTTCTCTATTACAATGAGGCATTTTTTTGTCCTACTTTATTTTTAATATAAATTTGTTCCAGAGTTCCATAGCAATTAAAATGTTGTATTTTACTAATTATTTGAAATATATGTTTTTATATTTGATATATACAACAATTAATTGATGTTTGGATTATTAAATGTCGTTTTGTAATAAGATTTGTATATGTTATTATGTTTAATTATTATTAATAGATAAATTAATAATAATATTTGTAGTTGAACATGTTAATATTTTATTTTTGTATTTTTGTGAACTTGTACTGAATCTTCACGATTCACAAAATTTGGATTTCAATTCTCGATTTGACTACCATGGCCCTGACTACTGCCCAGTGGGATTTCTTGGTTTAGCTTTGTGATGCTTCTTCTATTGTCCATGAGGTCCTGTAATCAGTGCTTCCGTTTTTCTTACTAGTTATGTTATTTTTCCAGCTGTCAAGTCCAACATCTAAGGGAACAGGAAATGTACAGTCTCGCGACATGGGAAGGTAATATATCTTGATAAATTACAATTTTTATAGCCTGCACTCTCCTGTTTCGTGTTACCATTTTGCTATTACATGCATTTTGAGCACCAAACAGGACTGACACCAACACTAAAAGACGTGCAACGGATGCTGTTCCTTCTCCGCTGGCAGCAGATAAGACTGATGGCACTGTTGCTTTGGTTAAAGTGGGTTCTGATATTGTGAAGTCCACACCAGCAGGAGAATATCTCACTGCAGCTCTAAATGACTTTGACCCTGAACAATATGACAGCCTTGCTGCAATTTCAGATGGGGCAAACAAGCTTTTGATGCTGGTAACTACTTTAATAGTGCAATTATTAGCATGGGCAACTTCTATGTTGTGTGAGCTTTTCAAGGAAACATTGTATTAGTGCTGTTTTTTTTTAAATGCAGTGTAAAATAGATGACTCAAACCTCCTTTTTGACTACTCCTCCCTCCGTTTTTTTAGTTGTCCATTTAGCCAAAATATGTCGAAAACCCAAAATAGTAGTCCATTTCAAAATTTCAGGATTCTTTTCCATCTTTCTTCCCTGTATACCCTTATTTACTCTTGTTATTTCCATAATATTAAATGCACAGTTTATGGAAAATTAAACATTAAGGGTAGATTAGTACTTTGCATACCCTTAATAATTGTTTTATTAACAAGTTTGAAGTGTGTAAGAGGACTACTAAAAAAACGGAGGGAGTAATTAGGTATAAAGTAGTGTTAATATCAAGAAAATGTTTACATGTTCTTGTATGTTTAAACAATTTTTGTTATGTTGAACTATAAGACTTTAGTTAAATTTTTTATTTTCAAATTTCCTGCTCCTGTATGTTCTACATGATTTCTGGCTGTGTACCAATCTTCAACGTCTTTTTATCATATTACTGCTGGCTTCTCGGGCTAGATTTTTTCTGTGCCGTCTCACTACTTTGGATTTGTTGTAGCATCGGATTAAGGCATAACACTTTGTTATTTCATTTTTTCACTGGATTAAACATCTTCGTTCAACAGCTTCTTATATTCTTTACCTGAAGTCCTGTTATAATATTGCAGGTCCTGGCAGCTGTCATAAAAGCAGGTGCTTCTAGAGAGCATGAAATACTTGCTGAAATTAGGGATGCCGTGTTCTCTTTTATTCGCAAAATGGAACCTAAAAGGGTGATGGATACTATGCTTGTCTCCCGGGTTAGAATTTTGTATATAAGATCTTTGCTCGCTAGGTCGCCTGAGTTGCAGTCCATCAAGGTAGATGTGCTAGAATGGCTTCTTTTATTTAGTTTTTTTCCTTTAGTATAAATACCATCATTATTATTTTCACCGGGATTGCTAAATTGTAGGTTTCACCTGTTGAGTGTTTCTTGGAAAAGGCTAATACTGGACGAAGTAGAAGTTCCAGTCGAAGTAATAGTCCAGGAAGATCTCCTGTGCGTTATACAGGTGAACAGGTCGTGGGATTTAAAGTGAATATAAAGCCAGAAAAAAAGTCAAAGTTGTCATCAGTGGTTCTGAGAATGCGGGGAATTGATCAGGTTATATGTCATTTGCTTTTTACTGTTTTTACATCTCTCAGGATAGCTTCCTCTATTGATTGATAAGTATTTGAAGTAGCAAGGGAAATTTGCAAGCTTGACCAAACTATCTTTCCCTAGATAACTAGTTAAAGAGTAGATAAAGGTTTCATTATTTAGTTTAGAATGAGCAGTTGAAATCTAGTTTAGAAATTTTCACTTTGCCTTCTCATGAGCTGTTGCCATGCCAGTTGGTGTATAGTTTTTGAATATCAGAGCCTCTTCCTGACATTTCTTATTACCTTGCAATTTTTCATTCCTCGTTATACAAGATGAAGATAACTTTTCCGTGGCATTTTATTTTGAATACAACCTCTCAGAATATGATTTTCATACTGCAGGATATATGGAGACAACAGGTTACTGGTGGAAAACTGAGGGAAATACAAGAGGAAGCAAAAAGTTATGCAGTAGGAAATAAAGCTCTTGCTGCTCTCTTTGTCCATACACCAGCTGGTGAGCTGCAGCGGCAAATAAGGACCTGGCTTGCAGAACATTTTGAGTTCCTTTCTGTAACAGGAGATGATCTATCAGGGGGGAGCACTGGGCAACTAGAACTCCTTTCAACTGCAATTATGGATGGCTGGATGGCTGGTCTTGGTGCTGCACAGCCTCCTAGCACAGATGCTCTTGGGCAACTTCTGTCTGAGTACGCGAAGCGGGTCTATAATATGCAGTTGCAACACTTGAAGGTATGTTTGTCGCCTACATTTGTGCAGCTGCGAACGGATGCTCTAGTGGAACTTATTTGGTTGAGTGAAATGCATTTTTCCATATCTGTCTTTTGTGTTTGTGCTTTTGTAAGGATGTCTTCTGACTCTACACATCGTTATACATATTATTTGTGCTAAGATGTTTTATGACTAGACGCTGTTGCACTGTACAATGAACTTATGTTTTTTCTTTATCAGGATATTGCTGGCACCTTAGCAACTGAGGTGGCTGAAGATGCTACACAAGTGGGAAAACTGCGGTCAGCATTGGAGTCTGTTGATCACAAAAGAAGAAGGGTAACCATCCTTACCTAACTCGCACAAACATCATAATATCATTACATATCTCAAATTTTTAATTGTTATTTATGCTTGACTAATTTGTTATCAAGATTTTCATATATGCACTTTGAGATATAATGCTTGGCATTCTCTGTTGATTTGTTTTTAATATGTGATCGATTGGTTTTGTTAGATGGAAACTAAAGGTGGGCATTTAAGTTCAAAATCTCTCAAATTTTGCTTTCTAAACTAAGTCGCCCCTCATATTCCCTAGAAATTTTCTTATTGTCAAATCAAGACAATTACCTGGGTTTCTTTTTTTCAATGGGTGAACCTTAAAATATCTCATTGAGGTGAATATAATCTGTTCTAGGCATTCAGTAGGCTTCTTATTGTAAATTAATGTATGGTCTATGGACCCTTCTCCTGCTTTCAATCTTAGGTTGAGATTCTATGGTGGAAAAATCCTTTTAGCTGCTATTATTAAATACATCATTCGGATTCATTTTTTCATACTTATGTTTTTAATTAGATATTGGAACAAATGAGAAGCGATATGACATTGTTCACATTGGATGATGGCGGTGCTTCTATTCATAATCCTTCTACCGCTGCTGAAGATGCACGACTAGCGTCTCTCATTTCTCTCGATGGCATATCGAAGCAAGTCAAGGTTCTCTCTTTATGAGACTACGCCATCTGTTATTTGATCATTTGGTTGAAGTGGAATTCATAACAAACTACTACCTAATCAATCACCTTTCATACAGGATATACTGCGACAATCCTCTGTGAACACTTTGAGTAAATTTAAGAAGAAAGGATTGCTCAGTTTGTTGGATGAACTAAGTGAACGGATGCCTTCCCTTCTTGAAATTGATCATCCATGCGCGCAAAGGCAAATTGATGATGCCCGTTCCGCGGTGGAGGTAAAGTTGATATGGATTGTGTTGGGCTTAGAAAGATTTGGGAACTATGTGTATACACTTTATTTAGGCTATGAAGTAAACTAAAGTTCAGTTCTACTAGTTATTTGGGATGGTAAATTTTTTTTATCAAAAATTGTAACTTTAGTATCATTAGATGAAAATGCATGCTTCTATTCTAATAACCTCACTCAACAACAACAACAACAACAATCGTGATGCAGGAACAACCACCATTTTTGTATTGCGGAAGGATCAAAAGTAAAATGAACTGATTTAAATTAAATATCTGAGTAAGTTCATAAGTTTGTAACACTAAGTGGAAAATATCTAATCTTTTGTGTGAGCCATTTCTCTAGTTTATATCTGCAATAACTTCATTACTTGCTTTGTGGAATCTCTACTTGAAGGAATGAAGCAAGATCATTTTAAATGTGTTTTCCTTGAAATAAACCGTGCGAATTAAATTATACCTAGTTGTACTCTCTGACTCAATTTTTTCCATCTCGTGCTGCAGTCAATCCCCGAAGAAGATGACCGCCTAAACGAGTCAGCGTATGCTTCGAAGCCATCGACAGATGTAGGGTCAGGTGCTGAAATCGACGTGGCACAGTGGAATGTCTTACAATTCAACACAGGCTCCACAACCCCATTCATCATAAAGTGTGGAGCAAACTCGAATTCCGAACTAGTCATCAAAGCGGATGCGCGGGTTCAAGAACCTAAGGGCGGCGAAATTGTCCGAGTGGTCCCCAGACCATCGGTACTAGAAAGTATAAGCCTAGAGGAAATGAAAGAGATATTCTCTCAACTCCCAGAGGCCCTGAGCTTGCTAGCCCTGGCAAGGACTGCAGACGGCACCCGGGCCCGATACTCTCGACTCTACAGAACTCTAGCCATGAAAGTCCCGTCTTTGAGGGACCTGGTCGTCGAGCTCGAGAAGGGGGGAGTGTTGAAAGACGTGAGGTCGTGATGCATACTTGGTGAGTTATTATAATCATTTTGGAGGAGACGACGACGCATTGTCTGTTGAAAGAAATTGTGTTGTAGTTATATATCGGATAAAGAAAATCTTTGCATTTTAAAGTGATTGTGCATATCAGAGCACTGAAATTGTTGATGAGTAGTGTGGTTCTTTGTAATCTAGTTTTTTTGTTCTGCGTTGTCATGCATGACATGTATCTGTGAAGTCTTCGATCCGCAACAAATAGAAGGCTTGTTATTCCACTTAAAGCAACGTTAGATTTTGGATTTTTAGGTTTGAATGTGTTTGGAAAGGAAGAAGATGAAAAGTAACTCAGTGACTTTAAGAGAAATTTAGAGCAGTGTCTGAAACAGTGAATCTGGGCCTTTTATAGGGTGGTTCTGAAAAATTCAGGGTGCAGGCCAGGTATTTCCAGCTCGGAGCTTGGAAGCCTGTAGCCATGCAAGGGCTTGTGAAATGACCTGTTCCGACAAAGAAGATTTTGAAAGTGGAACATATTTTGTGTAAACAAATTTTCATAAGTGTTACAACTCTTAGGTTCGAGTCGTGTTAAAGGTGGGATATGGTGGTCAAATTTTATTTGATATAAGCATTTGCACAAATTTTTTTAAAAAATAATTTATGTAGTTTAAATATATTTTTAAATGCATAGATTACTTTCAAGCCATTACCTTTTATTCCAAATACTATGATTTTTTGATCATTTTGTTGTACCTGGATATATACGAGTTCTCTAATTTTTAAGGTATCTTTTATTTAATTATTTCAATCCTATTAATTATTTCAATCCTACCTATATTACATCGTACAATTCTTAAAATAGATATGCATCATCATGACTCAATCAAAAGATAAATTAATTTATAATATTTTACATGACTCATCAAGTTACGTAATCTTTTTGTTATTATTTTATTTAAAAAAATGATATGAAATATCAAATAGATAATCTGTCGTTAATTTTCACAATGCTCTGCCTATCTCATTACATCGTTAATTTGAATTTCTATTTACATGTTACAGCATACTAGATACCACAATAGTAGTTTGAAGATTCTAAGTCTAAGTACCATGAGGAATAGAAGTTTCTTTTTCGATTATTTTTTATAAATTTCACTTCACAATCAAAAATACAATTTATTGTGAGTTTTTTTAAAATGTCTAATTTATTTTACTACGTTATCAATATGGATTTCTATTCTAGATGTCACGCCATACTAAAGATGCTCTTAGTTACCTAATCTTTTCATTTCATAATATTGCTAGCACAGAAATCAACCCTTATTTCTCAACAAGTTTAATTACTTAACATTTCCATGTTAATGCAACACATGTAAATATCAATACAACATTTGCAGCATAATCAGGTTCTATATTGCTCAACAAGTTTGATCAGGCTATAGGTCTCAGCATCTGGCCTAGCACCCTCTAAAATCATTTTTCTTAACAGATCAGGGGCATAAATTCTAGCCTTCACATAAGCTTTTATTAAAGTATTGTACACAAAAGTATACCTTGCATACTTTGCTTTCTTAATTTCTTCAAACAACTTCTCAGCATTATCTATATCACCCTTTTCTGAAAATATTTCAAGAATCGAGAAACTAGTTTCCAACCAAGGGTTCGAATTCCTTACCTTGTTGGTTGTTGTCATTTCCATCCCCATTTCTAGGGTCTTCAATGCTTCTTCACCTAGTTGAGCCTTCAAACAACCCAAAGCAAGGAGTCGGAAAGTAATCGCATTTGGTTTGCATCCATTTATCTCCATTTCTTTGAACGCTGCGGTTGCCTTCTTTATAAGGCCGCATTTGCAGTAAACAGATAGCATGGAATTAAACTGCTCAGTTGAGTTCAACCGTTTTAGCGACTTCATTTCTGACCAAAGCTCTTCAGCGCGATCAAGCCGACCAATCCTACCAAATGCTTCAATTGCAAGATTGTAACTTTTAACCCTAACACGGGGGAGTTCTCGCACAATGTGCCAAGTTCTCTCCAATTCTCTCGCCTTCCCCAAATGCCCGTACAATATCATTAGAACATCTAGCGTCGACCAATTTTCTCCGGTGCGAGATTTCTCCACAGCTTCAACATATGCTTCTGCTACAGTATACAATCTAGCAACTGCATGAGCAGTGGCTAATATGCAGAAAGATATCTCATTCGGCTCAACTTCTGAGCGCTTCATGTCATCAAATACCTTCACCAATCCTCCAATGTTGTGTTCATTTGCTTCAATTTTCATTAGAATATTGTATGTCGAGACATGAGGAGTCACCTTATCAGCCCTCATTTGAGCCAAAATTTTTGGGATCATTTTCCTTCGGGTAGGGGGGGAATGTAGGATTACTAAGCGGTTAAAGATCAAATACGAGATGGGGTGACCAAGTTCTCTCATTTTCTTCATGTAACTAAGTGAAAGCCTTATAGCACTTTTGTCCAAGCATGCAATAACAAGATTGTTGTACAGTAACTCATTTTGGTACTCAGAGGGTATATTTGTAAACAGCTTTTCGCCCCGCGGTATCCCGTGAAGTTTGATTGTGAATTCCAACAGATAAGAGTAGTCAAGTTCCTTTGGCCTGTAAGGTCTCTCCCTTATCACCCACTCCATAACCTACCAAAAGCAATAAAATATGCAGTTTTATGTATTATTGTACCACTGTTCCCAAATTTCTCAAAACCATGCTGTAATTCTTAAGGACACATAATTCCCCTAAGAACTCTTTCAAAGGTAAAAAGAAGGAAACCTGAATAAAGATGACAATGTGTTGTGCTTGAAACTGCATGTGTTGAGTATATGTTCTTAATTTAGCTAAACAATAAGCAATTGTCTATGTTAAAGCTCCAAAAAATATGTATTGGCGCTGCTACTAAAGCTTTCAGTAGCTCTGCTATTCTGCGGCCGTGTAAATCACATGTAGCATAGGGGAGTAAAACTGCAACAATTGTAACTATTTAGCTCAGCTGATTAAGGACTTCCTAATGCTGTAAGAACTAACAACTGTACCTATTTAGCTCAGCTGATTAAGGTCTTCCTAATGGTGCAAGAACTAAATCGATAGTATCCACAAATCCCGCTTATATCAAACAGACTCATTGAGGCATTTCAACAGACACTTGAGAAGCAGAGGTAAAAAGAGTACCTGAAGCGCCCGTTTGCTGAATTTGAGCTTTCTCAAACGGTTAATGGTATGGAAAACGTCACCACGGTGAACAGGGAAGCCTTCGCCCATCCAACTCCGAAAGGCTAAACCAACCGATTGTCCTTCAGGAAGCTTCTCAATTCTGGAAGACAACGACTCGGGTTCTTCTTGGAGTTGTGTAAGGTTTGATTGGGTTAAATGTTGCCCTGATTGGGTACAGAGGAAATTGGTAATTTGAGAGAGACAGAGAGATGTGACAGAAAGCGTTGGACGATTTGGTTGAAAGAAACTGCGTTGGCCGACAAGGAATAAGAGATGATGCATGCTTTCTTATGTCTGCACTCCTTCACCTTGCTCTAGCAGTGCATCCCATAATGGGAGTTTAAATACCCAGTTGTAATTCCCAATAATAAAAGGTATAAGAAAAGATATTTACTTACCTTTTGATGCAATCTCTTTGATTCGTCGCAAACCCAACTCATTTCTAGCTGCTGTAGAGAAGGGAAATGGCACCACAATTAAGTACAGGTTATCAGTGCATATTTCAATACTCTAAATTCACTCCTTTCCATTCATAGTAACACCCATAAGAAACTAATGCCTACAAAGTACAAGCCGCTATATCATTCATATCAAAATAAAATAAAGTTATAGTCTAATTATGCAATAAGTTATAAAAAGTTGTAAAATGAAAATGAAGAAAACCATTAACAAATGGCCTGTACCATTAACAAATATCTCTCAAGACTGAAAAGCAGTCTATTGATTGTAGCTGTTACTTTCCTAAGCCACCAATAAAGGGAAACAAAAACAACGCACCAACGGTGAAGTTAGACTATATTACGACACTGAAAAGTGAAAATAATTTATGTATAAAAATTAAAAATATGGCATCGTGCTTTCTGAAAGAAATATAGATGTGCTCATCTCATTCATACTTAAATTCAACTAAACAACTGAAAGGTTGTAACTTGTAAACTAGGAGCTAATACTCAATAGTCAATTCGCCAGTAGTAATCATTGACAGTGGCATTTGAATCCAGTTGCAACAAGAGTAAATTGGATGCAAGCAATTTAATAAAATGTCATATAGCATCAATAAGGTGCCATCGAATCAAATTTGGCAATTTGAAACAGCCAACTAATATAAAGATGAAGACATGGTCTAACTAAAAATTCAAGACTTAACCTAAGGTCCTAAAGTCATGCACAAAGGAAAGCATATAGATCTAAGTCATGCTTTAAGGTAGGTTACTTTAAGGCCAATGATTATTAAATAAACATAAACATATGTAGATTGTATATAGCACTTTGTTTGAATTTATGTTTTTTTTTTCCATTTGATTCACCGGAATTTGGAATCGCAGTCTTCGACTTATTATGACTGCCATCTGAACTTTCCTTCTTTACATCCGAGAAGACGATGATGAAGAAAACCACCAAAACCATAACTTGCACCTATTTAGCAGTATTTACTCTTGCCGCTCTTCTTCTCCAAATGATCGGCCTCTTTCTCTTCGTCTTCGGTTTCTTCCCTGTCAAACCTGCTCTCTCTGGTGTCAGGTTTCACTTCTTTCCCCTATTTACTATCAATTTTTGGCAATTATCAACTGAACTTCCTAACTTCCATTAATTATTGGCAGTGGCGTCGACAGCTACTTGGAACCGGGTTCCGAGTCCGTCGTGACAGGCAACTCTACGTTTCCTCATGACCTAAAATCGCTATATCAGGTTTAAGCTCGTATGAATGCATTCAATCACTTCCTATTCTTTATGTTCAAATCCAGATTTACTACAATGCGTACGATATTCAGGAGCTCTCTGGGATCCCTCCTCTATTTGATCGGCTAATTATGATGGTATGCGATTCTGTCTGGTCATCTATTATATCATCTACAGATTTTGAGCGTGTCATGGAAAAAACTGTGAGTTTAGGTTATTGATGGTCTTCCAGCAGAATTCGTGCTTGGCAAGGATGGCTACGCTGCTTCCAGGGATTTGATGGAAGCCTTGCCTTATACTCAGTCATTGTTGTCTATGGGTACAGCCATTGGGTATCATGCAAAGGCTGCCCCTCCAACTGTTACAATGCCTCGCTTGAAGGTGGTTTGCAATTTCAATGTTCTTACTCCAACTCAATTATGGATGCTCCTTCACTTACCTTCGTTGGCATTTGATAGTAGGCCATGGTTTCTGGGGCGATTGGGGGTTTTCTTGATGTGGCCTTCAATTTCAACACCTAGGTTATGTTGGATGACAACCTTCTTGGTCAGTCGAATTGAATGCTATTATTGTCTTGTTATTGTTCTACAATTCATTCTGTTTTA